>CM061133.1:58201538-58258252 GCA_030789695.1 Scilla litardierei | reverse complement strand
CAACATGATCATCTAAGAAATGGTGTCGGACATCTATGTGTTTTGAACGGGAATGGTGTACCGGGTTCTTGGAAAGACATATTGCACTTTGGTTGTCAACCATGATAGGGCAAGTATCACAGTTTATACCAAAGTCTTTAAGTGTGTGTCTCATCCAAAGAACTTGAGCACACGCGGCACCGGCGGCAATGTATTCCGCCTCAGTGGTTAAAAGTGATACGGAATTTTGCTTCTTGGAAAACCAAGAGACAAGGGAATTTCCTATAAAATGGCAAGTGCCACTAGTACTTTTCCTGTCGGATTTGCATCCCGCATAATCAGCATCACTATATAAGATTAACTCATACGTGCTAGATTTTGGATAAAGTAATCCAAAATCAAGTGTATAACTTAGATAACGGAAAATATGTTTTACCGCTACTAAGTGAGACTCCTTAGGTTGAGACTGATAATGAGCACATACGCATACGACAAACATAATATCGGGCCTACTTGCGGTAAGATAAAGTAAACTACATATCATACCTCGATATAGACGAATGTCTATATCCTTACCGCCCGTATCCTTATCAAGATGCGTAGTCGTGCTCATTGGAGTCTTTTTCCCGGAGGCACTCTCCATTCCAAAGCGCTTTAGCAACTCCACCGTATACTTCATTTGGTGGATGAAGATTGCATCGTCCATTTGGCGAATTTGGAGACCTAAGAAATTTTTGAGCTCACCCATGTGGCTCATCTCAAATTGATCCTTCATCACATTAGAAAACTCTTCGCAAAGAGCAAAGTTAGTAGCACCGAAAATGATATCATCAACATAAATTTGAACTAAAATTATATCATTATTCGAATGCTTAACAAAAAGTGTTGAATCGGCTTCGCCCATTTTGAAATTCAAATCCAAAAGAAAATTCTTTAGGCGATCATACCAAGCTCGAGGAGCTTGTCTCAAACCGTAAAGAGCTTTCTTTAGTTTAAAAACATGATTTGGAAATTTTTCATTTACGAAGCCTTGAGGTTGAGAAACGTAAACTTCCTCAACAACATCTCCGTTTAAAAATGCACTTTTAACATCCATTTGAAATAACTTAAAATCCTTATGGCATGCAAAAGACAATAATAATCTAATTGATTCTAATCTAGCTACCGGAGCGAAGGATTCTTCGAAATCAATACCTTCCTCTTGTCGATAGCCTTGAGCTACTAACCGAGCTTTGTTCCGGACGACGAGTTGGTTTTCGTCGGTTTTGTTCTTGAAGATCCACTTTGCCCCTATGACGGTGTGGTTCTTCGATGGCAATGGAACAAGCTCCCAAACTTCATTCCTCTCGAATTGAATGAGTTCCTCCTCCATGGCTAAGATCCAAGCACTATCTTCGCATGCTTCATTAACATTCTTTGGCTCTATCGAGGAGGCAAAGGCACAATAAGCGAAGTAGTTCACTTGCGATCTCGTCTTGACACTATCATGGATATTGCCAATGACTTGCTCATGAGGATGGTCACGAACAGTATGAAGCCGTTTGGGAATACCTTGGTCACTAGGAACATTCTCAACAACTTCATTAGATGGGTTAGTCTCAATAGAATCAATAGAATCATTAGACTTAGAATTATCAAACGAATCACATAAAACATCCATAGAATCATCATCATTTGAAATTCTAGAAGTAGTAAAATTCTCATTAAAAGAGACATGTAGTGATTCCTCGATCGTAGAGGATCTTTTGTTGTATATCCGATAGGCTTTGCTACGTGAGGAATACCCAACAAATATCCCCTCATCCGATCTCGGATCAAACTTGTCCAAATTTTCATAAGTGTTTTTAATAAAACATTTTGCACCGAAAACACGAAAATGTTTCACTTGAGGCAATCTACCAAACAACAATTCATAACAAGTTTGTTTAGTGCCGGGCCTCAAAAGTATTCTATTAAACACATAGCACGCGGTATGTACCTCTTTCGCCCAAAATTGATAACCAAGTTGGCTATCTTCGAGCATAGTGCGAGCACACTCAACAAGTGTTCTATTCTTCCTCTCAACAACACCATTTTGAGGGGGTGCGCGAGGGAAAGAAAACGTGTGAGTAATTCCAAGATCATCACAAAAATTTGAGAAAGACTCATTCTCAAATTCACCCCCATGATCACTACGAGTGGTGACAATGGTGGTTCCGATGAGATTTTGTACTCTCTTCACAAATATTGTGAAGTTTTCAAAAGCTTCATTTTTATTACATAAGAAAAATACCCATGTAAATCTCGAATAATCATCTACGATGACAAGTCCATATCTTGCATTTCCTAAGGAAGCAACTCTAGTTGGCCCAAATAAGTTTAGATGTAATTGCTCTAGTGGCCGTTTAGTAGAAATGCTTTTCTTAGGTTTAAATGAAGATTTAGGAAGCTTGCCACGTTGACAAGAATCACAAAAACTTTTCTTTTCAAAAACGAGCTTCGGAAAACCTTTAATGGAATTTAATTTTGAAAGCTTATAAAGTGTTCCAAAGTTCACATGTCCAAAGCGTCGATGCCATAAGCGTTGTTCACTTGTGTTGGCAACGAGACATTGTTGATAAGACTTAGGAAGATCCAAAATATAAATATCTTTATGACGTGTGCCAGAAAATAATAAATTATTATTATCACTCAAAATATGACACAATCCTTTCGCAAAGCTAACTTTGTAACCTTTGTCACAAAGTTGGCTTATTGAAATAAGATTATGATTTAAGCCATTAACTAGATAAACATCACTAATTAAGGGTTTAGATGGGTTACCCACTTTACCAACACCGACGATGGTTCCGCTCTCGTTGCCTCCAAAGACTATCCGATTCCCATTAGCAATGGGCACCACTCTGGAAAGCAATTGAGCATCGCCCGTCATATGTTTTGAACACCCGCTATCGAGTATCCAATTCCCCTTGGAGCTAAATTTAAATTTGTTGCCCCTTTTCTTTTTCTTTTCCTTGAGTACCTAAAGATAGAGAATTTCATATCATGGTACCCAAGGTCATTGGGTCCAAAAGATTAGACCTTTGGAAGCCAAGTCCAATTGGACTTAGACTTCCCCACATAATTTCTACTATGCACAACATCCGAAAAATAAGCATTCATGTAAACTTGTTTTTCATCCATGCTTGTGTCCTTTGGGCTCCAAATAGTGAAAATCTTGGGAGCCCTCATCCTATTGGGTGCATGCATGCGTTGTTGGTTTCTACGTGATGCATGTCGTGGATAGGCATACGGAACATGATGGAATGGTGCTTGCGGATAATTATTCATTTGATGTTGTGGGTGAACATATGCATGTGAGGGAACACGTGCGTGAGGGTGTCTCACATGGTGTGCACGTGCCCGTGAATGTGTTGCATAAAAATCATCATATGTGTGAGACGGTGGAGTAGGACGTGTGTTCCTACGTGGCATAGTATTGGTGTACATATAAGCATGCCCCTTCTTTGGAGGTCCACCCAAAGTGGGTTTCTTTCCAAAAGAGGGTGTGGACGAGGTGGAAGCACCATTGGTAGATGAACTACCAATAGAGTGTTTGCTACCACTCGTTGAGTCACCGGAAGTTGGCCTAACAAAAGTAGTGTCCAATTTGGATGAACTTCCCATCGTATACCCCAAGCCAATGTGGTGATTGGCCGGAAGTAAGTCACTTAGGATTTTATCCAAATGGTCCTTACCCTTATTGAATTTATTAATTCGGCCTAATGTGTTCTCATATTTCTCGGTGAGAGAACGCATAGAAGTATCCAAATTGGATACTTGCGATGTGAGCACATAAACACGAGATTTAAGATTCTCATTCTCAATACTCAAATTCGAGTTTTGAGAAGTCAAATCCGCTATCTTTTGTTCCTCCAGATCTTCAATGCTAACATGTTCAAGTTTAGATTTGAGATTAACAATCTCATTTCTTAACTCTTCAACAACGGTGTCGTTGTTGGTGATGATACTCTTAGGCGAGGTTTGAATGCTAGCTAAGTCATCTTTTACTTTAGTATACCTATTTACTAATTTATTATACTTAGACCATAATTGAGAATTAGCATTCCTAAGGTCATCCATAGTTACCTCATCGCTTTCGTCGTCACTATCATCAGAAGAGGAGGATCCTTGATCATGCTCCTCTCTTGCCATGAAGCACATGTGCGCTTGCTCCACTTTCTCATCGTCCGACTCTCCGCTTGAGGAATCCTCGGAGTCGGTGAATGTTGCTCCGACAAGTCCCTTTTTGTACCCCTTTTTGTACTTCTTGGACTTATCGAATTTCGGCGCCTTCCACTTCTCCTTTTGCTTATTTAGAGGACACTCCGCTTTCATGTGTCCTAGCTTATTGCACTTGAAACACAAAGGAGAGGAGGAGGCGTTAGAAGAACCAAATTTAGCTTTGTTCTTATAGTTACCTTTTCGGAAGAAACGGTTGAACTTCTTGGCCATGAGTGCCATGGACTCCAAGTCCAACTCGTTTTTCGAGTCTTCATCATCGGTTGATGTGGATGTGGATGGAGCGGCCTTGAAAGCAATAGCCTTCTTCTTTGGCTCGTCTCGCTTTAGGTAGCACTTCAACTTTTCCTGCAATTTTAGCTTGCTATCCTTGCGTACCTCGTATGACATTAAAGTACCCATTAGTTGAACTACAGTGTACTTATTCATATCATTACCTTCCTCGATGGCGAAGGTACGCTTTTCCCAAGAGAAAGGAAGTCCTTCGATAAGCTTCGAACACTTCTCCTTTTGGGTGTTGGTTTTGCCGAGAGCCTCCAACTCGTTTATGATGTCGACGAAGCGAGCATAATACTCCTTCATCTTCTCACCCTGTTGCATATGAAACATTTCGTAATCTTTGTTAACAACAACGAGTTTAGAGTCTCTTACCCTACTCGTCCCTTCATGTAGTATGAGGAGGGAGTTCCAAATTTGATATGCACTCTTACATGTGCATATCTTATTGAAGTCCTCGGGTTCCAATGCGCATTGCAAGGCGTTCATTGCCTTGGCATTGCTTACCTCCGCGACGACCTCCGCGGTTGTCCATTTCTCAAAGTCTTCTTCAGTGGGCTCGACGTGTTCCTTCATCGTGGTCCTCCATAGAGATGCACTCCGAAGGAAAGTTTCCATCCGGCATTTCTAGTACCCGTAGTTGGTACCGTTGTAGAATGGAGGCCTCGTTGAGGAATGTCCTTCCATCACCGAAGATGCTCCTTCACGGTTCCTGAAGGTGCCATAGTCGGAAGGTGGACGCACGGTCTTGTTGTCGTTGGCAGACATAGCTAAGTATCTGGCTCTGATACCAAATGTAATGCCCTACAAGCTACTGCACAAGTACTAGAGGGGGGGTGAATAGTACTTTAAAAATAACAAGGAGTATAATTCCTAATTATCGTGAAAACAACTACCAAATCAATTTGCGGAAGCTTAAAATGAAGACAACAACAAAATTGACAATGCTAACAATAGATATTACTGGGTTCGGATCCACCCAAGTCTCTCCGACTTGTTCCCGGTGATCCTACGTCCCAACCACCCGGATCCCCTCCGGATACTTGAGTTAGAAACCCTAACTCAAGATTTCCACTATGAAATACTTGTGAAAAACATCCACAAGTCAAATCATACAAAAGGTAATTTGTGACTCCCACAACCCGGGATCACAACCACACTCTCACAACCGAGAGTGAAACTTACAATATGAAATTGAAATGAAATAAGAAACTTCTTGCCGACAAAATACCTATGCCTTGAGTATTGCTTACGAATTAGGGCAAAGATGATTTTGAGGAAGAAGAGATGGCACCAAAGCCTAGCTCCAAGATGTAGATCAGCGATGGAGAGCTATTGTGATGTTGGTGACCTAGAATCAAGCACTTGGCTTGGAAGGCTTCACACTCAATGAATCTCTCTTTGGAAGTAAGAGTGAGGTGAGATTATTGAATGGAATGAAAGAGCTTTGAATGAGCTTGGAATGATTTCTCTTGATCTCTAAACTTGCAATAATATCAGCCTTGAGTGCAATGAATGTAGCTCAAAAAGTATTTATAGGATAGAGGGGAGAGAGAAAGAAATTCGAGTCAATAAATGCTCCAACGGCTCTTTTCTGTACCCAACTAGTCGGTCAAAGAACAACTACCGTCCGACTAGTTCATCAACTAGTCGGTCGGTCAAATAACATATACCGACTAATGAGTGAACAGGGAAAAGGTCAAAACACAGACTAAAGGAACTAGTCGGTCCAAGAAGAGTAGCTGACCGACTAGTTTCACAACTAGTCAGTCGGTTACTCAACTGAGACCGACTAACAGATAAAACTGAAGTCTGAGCACAAATAGACTTAGTCGGTCCAAGAACAAATGTTGACCGACTAATTCACCAACTAGTCGGTCGCCAAATGAGCATAGACCGACTAACAATAAACAGTAAGTTAGGTGAAAATTTGGCATGTACAGTAAAGCTAAACTAGTCGGTCCAAGAAGGAAAGTTGACCGACTAGTTCATCAACTAGTCGGTCGATCAATGAACACAGACCGACTAATGATAAACAGTAGCTCAGGCTCAAAATGTGCATGTACAAGGAAAGCTCAACTAGTCGGTCACAGAAGCATCACTGACCGACTAGTTCACAAACTAGTCGGTTGGTGAGTCAACTTAGACTGACTAACTGTAAACAGTAAAGAGCTTAGAATTGACTGACAAAAACTAGTCGGTCCAAGAAGCTTTGTCGACCGACTAGATCACCATCTAGTCGGTCAGTTCTTCTTCTTGAACCAACTAACATACACAAGAAGTCGCGAATCGAAGCGCGAAGCTTCGGGAAGAATTGTATGGACTTCTACAAAGATCCTAGAGCTAAGATATGAGCGTTATGACGATTTAAACCGTAAGACCTACTCAAGGCTTAACATTCTACGAAAGAAGCTAAAAGACTATAAATAAAACTTGATGATACCGTCTTCAATAGCTTCAATCGAATCTTCATGACTTCTAAAAAGGTCCATAAGCTTCAACGAAGCTTTAGGCATATGATCACGTGCTTTGAGAAGTCTTGAGACGTCGTAATTGATATTCATATGAATTTGGCGACGATCTCCATAACTGCGCTCACAAAGTGTTAGTTCACGATATATTTATGTTTGTTCATCATCCAAAACCAAATCCAGTGAGTCCAATATCCAACACAGGGGACATACATAGCCCACACCATGAGTCCTCGAAGTAACGAGAGGTGCCACACGAGATCGTGAGAGCCAATCGCCAAAATATATCACGTATCAGCTCTCAATCGATCGGGTGGACAGACCCACCCGATCGGTTCGTGCACCATATCTGACCCGACGAGGAGCAGCAATGAGGAAAATCCCAACCGATCAGTTCAGAGATCGGTTGGTCGCGACAATACTCTCTGTTTTCTGAGCCGAACTCCATCTAATCGGTTGACTTGTCAACCGATCGGGTCACCTGTAGCATTTCTTCGCGAGCTCAAGAATCCAACGACTTCACCCGATCGGTTCAGTGATCGGGTGAAGTATCTCAGAAGATGAAGACCCAGTCAACGTTCGTCTCAACCGATCGGTTGATGTTTCAACCGATCGGTTGGACGTTTATTTTTGTCTTCTTGTTGGAATATTCTCTGGCATCTTGCCAAAATGTATATATTACCCTAGGTTTCCCAGAAAACATGAATCCCCATTTTCTAAACTGGTTTTTTGGGATTTTGGCTGCTGAGAATTTATTTTGATTTGTAAGTTTCTTGATCGCTTTGATACTTTGATATTGCGTTATTAATACCATTTTCTCTAGTATTCTATTGCTTGATCTTCATTTCTGTGGCTGAAATTTGTTTTGTTGAATCTATTGCTATGATTAGTGAGTAGTTTCCTAATCTGGGACATTGGTGGAAGCCCCTTCGTGGGTTCTCCCCAGAACGACCATAGGATTAGGGTTTCGATAGGATATAGGGATTTAGATGGTTATGCAGGGCATTTTATTGTCATTGGCAGGATAAAGACCGACTTTGAGTGTCGGGCTCAGGGAAAATAAAACGGGAGTTTGATCCCCTAGCAACATCTTACACCCCTAGCTAGACATTGATTCCTAGCATGTGGGAATGGTAGGATGAAATGTCGGGAGCAATCATTGCGAGCTTCGTGCTCTCGGAGTCGGTTGGTGTTGGACATGGGAATGCCCACCGTTCGAATCTGGGTAGACCTAGCGTATCATCCTTAGCATCGACCGGAATATCGGGCCCATTGGACACTAGGTACCGCTATTAGAGGCAACGTCTCACCACTAAACCCTAGAATCCGATCGTATTCCTATCCGTCAGTCGTAATAGAGAGAACTCATGATAGGGTGGAAACCAAGGTCCTAGGTTACTTTTTATATCTTACACCTTTCCGTAGTTTTATATCGTGACAACCACCAAGCGATAGGGCTAGCTCACCCACCGGTTGATTCGGTTCCAATTTGTTCTCAAGCACATCACACACCTTCCCGTGGTCGCCCCCCAAGCCACACTACAACACCGTGCTCTTGTGGTTACAAATATTTTATCCTGGTATCCCCGTTCCGACTTTATATAGTGCCAAACCAAGGGGACGTCAAGCTTTGTGGCGTCGTTGCCGGTGAGGCAACGTGTTTGTTTCATATTGGACCCTATTAACCCCTGAGACTAGCTCACATCCTTACCACATGATAATTTTCACATTCTACACACTTTTTAATTTTACTTGGACATATTGTATATATTCGTTGTATAGGTTTGGTAGACTATGTCTCCATACTGCCATCATCATTTCTTACCTCTCCATTCAAACAACTTGTGCTATTAACGTGTTCTCTATCCTTGTAGTCCTCTTTCTCTCCATTTCTTACATATTTTCTACTCTGCATCAAGAATGTTGTGTGCTGTTTCAGGTGATATCTGGGCCCATGCACCCCACGCCAGCTATTTGGCCCAAAGTCTGGCAGAATCTCTAAGCACCTCAAGCATCCTATCCTTTCTGTCAGTTGCAGTAGAAAATCAAAAGAGGAATCATGATATTCAGCAATATCTCGACACGACGTTCTTTGTCCCTTCTGATGAATCGGAGCTTATTGGCATGCCCAGTACCGATTTCAGTGAGGGGGAGCTATGCACCTATGGGGAGATTTGTCTGGAGGATTATCTGGCAGGGTTTGTCGAGTGCAGTGAGCAGGAATCTATCTTTTCCTTGTAGGCCTCTACAGAGCACCCTAGAGCTTGGGACCATGATGAAACTGAAGGTAGTGGTAGAGAACTATCTACTATTGAGACCTATTTTCGCATTGAAGCCTTTTTGTCGTATAATTATCATACACTCGAGATGGAACCAGAGCCTTCCTCCATGGTCCTCTCACCACCTTGCAAGGCTTCGCCCCACGAACCCATGGTTGAAATGGAAGTTCCAGATTTTGACATCCCGGAGATCCGGGAAAAGGCACTTTCATTGGAAGATGTGCAGCTTGAGAAATACGTATCAGGGTCGCAGGAAGTCGAGATGAAGGAGTTACCTCCAGGATTGAAGTATTAATAGTTGGGAGAGGATTCGATGCAGCCGGTCATCGTGAACTCCTCGCTACCCGAAGACCAAATGACTAAATTACTTGATGTTCTGAAAAGATTTAAGAATGTTTTTGGGTATGCAATTGAGGACTTGAAGGGGGTAGGCTTGGGGATTTGCTCGCATAGGATATTGCTTGAAGATAAGCAAGCCACTTCCATTGAGCATAATGAAGATTGAACCCTATTATGATGGAAGTAGTTAAGAAGGAGATTGTTAGACTTCTCCGAGTCGGGATTATCTACCCTATTTTCGATAGTAGATGGGTTTGCCCGATACATGTTGCCCCCAAGAAGGGAGGAATGACAGTCATTCGTAACGATAAGAACGAGCTTATACCTACAAGGATAGTCACCGGATATCGGATGTGCATCGATTACCAGAAATTAAACAAAGACACAAGGAAAGATCATTATCCCCTCCCTTTTAATGATCAAATGCTTGAAAGA
This sequence comes from Scilla litardierei, assembly GCA_030789695.1. Classification (NCBI taxonomy): domain Eukaryota; kingdom Viridiplantae; phylum Streptophyta; class Magnoliopsida; order Asparagales; family Asparagaceae; genus Scilla; species Scilla litardierei. Next base: position 58,248,213 of record CM061133.1, on the reverse strand, counting down.
TTGGCCAAGCACAACTATTTCTGCTTCATTGATGGATACTCTGGCTTCCTACAAATTCCCATCCATAATGATGACCAAGAAAAGACCACTTTTACATGTCTGTTTGGGACGTATGCTTATAGGAGGATGCCGTTTGGGCTTTGCAACGCCCCAGCTACATTTCAAAGATTGATGTCCGCAATTTTCTCCGATTTCTCCCAGGACTAATGGAGGTCTTCATGGATGATTTTTCTATCTATGGAACAGAGTTCGACTCGTGTCTCTGCAACCTGGCGAAAGTCCTAAAAAGATGTCAAGATAAAGGGCTGGTTCTAAATTGGGAGAAATGCCACTTTATGGTGCAAGAGGGAGTCGTATTAGGGCACATTATCTCTTCAAGAGTGCACAAAGCAAAGGTAGATGTGATCGAAAAGCTTCTGCCTCCATTTAACCTTCGGGGAGTTCATTGTTTCTTAGGGCATGCAGGATTCTACCGCCGGTTTAAAAAGGATTTCTCTAAAATTTCTAGGCCCTTGACTCAACTCCTCGTGAATGATACACCTTTTGTCTTTGATGACAAGTGTATGGAATCTTTCCGCCTCTTGAAGCAAGCCCTCATATCCACACCTGTTATTCAACCGCCCGACTGGAGTCGACCATTCGAATTGATGTGTGATGCTAGCGACTATGCAGTTGGGGCTGTCTTGGGATAAAGGAAAGACAAAAATCTGCACGTCATTTACTATACAAGAAAGACCCTCGACGAAGCTCAAAGGAACTACACGACGACAGAAAAGGAACTCCTAGCCGTCATCCACGCCATGGACAAGTTCCAATCGTATCTTGTGGGTGCCAAGGTTATCGTGCACACCGAACACACCGCCCTCAAACACCTTTTAAGCAAGAAGGAAGCCAAGCCGCGCCTCATAAGGTGGATTCTCCTCCTCCAGGAATTCGACTTGGAGATCAAGGACAAGAAAGGGGCGGAGAACGTCGTCACCGACCATCTATCTAGGTTGTCTGCTTTCGACCTGGATGCCACCCATATTGATGACTCACTCCCTGATGAGCATCTTTTCTTTATCTCTTCTGTTTGGACTCCTTGGTATGTTGACATCGCCAACTATCTAACGTGCGCCATCGTACCCCGCAATGTGAGTTATCAGCAAAAGAAGAAGCTCCTCCATGAAGTCCGGAAATTTTATTGGGACGACCCTTATCTGTACAAGACTTGAAATGATTGGGTGATACGGAGGTGTATTCCAAAATAGAGGCGACCTCCATAATTTCTCATTGCCATGATCAACAATGTGGAGGCCATGCAAGTGCATATAAGACCACGGCGAAGATTCTCCAGAGTGGATTCTACTGGCCGACTCTCTTCAAGGACACTTATGCTTATGTCTAGGCCTGTGACAAGTGCCAGAGGACGGGAAACATATCCAAGAGAAACAAAATGCCACAACATTACATCTAGGAAGTCAAGATCTTCGATGTTTGGGTGGAGGTGATAGCTAGCCCCACAAATGATTCCAGGGTGGTGGCCAAATTCTTTAAAAACAACATCTTCCCGAGATTCGGTGTGCCTCGAGTCTTAATTAGCGACGGAGGGAGCCACTTCATATAGAAGAAATTTGAATCCCTTTTGAAGAAGTACAGAGTGCAGCACCGAATTGGGCGTGCATATCACCCGAAAACTAGTGGCCAGGTGGAAGTCTCAAACAGAGAGATAAAGAGCATCCTGGAGAGGACTGTGGCTAGCTCTAGGAAGGATTGGTCATCAAAACTTTCAGATGCGCTCTGGGCCTATAGAACTGCATTTAAGACTCCGATCGGCACGACTCCTTATCGACTTGTCTACGGGAAGGCATGTTATCTGCTGGTGGAATTGGAGCATAAATCATTTTGGGCTGTCAAGAGTCTGAACTTAGATGCCAAAGAGGCGTGGAGCCACCGTGGAGCCACCGACAACTCTAGCTGAACAAACTTGACGAGATCCGGCTCGACGCATACGAAAATGCCCGGATATACAAAGAGAAGTTGAAGTGGTGGCACGACATGCACATCTTAAAGAAAGAATTCAAGGAAGGAGACTTAGTTCTCCTATTCAATTCGAGATTGAGGCGTTTTCCCAGAAAGCTCAAGTCTAGGTGGTCGACACCCTTTCGAGTCACCAAAGTCTTCCCCTACGGAGTGACGTTCCCTAGTTTTGAGCATACAAGTGCAATATGATTGGGGATACCAGATAAAAATATTTATACCGCAAGCGCACGGTGTTGTAGTGTGGCTTGGGGGTCGAACTCAGGGAGGCGTGGTTGCGCTTGTGTCAGAGAGGAACCGGTTCACCCAATGGGTGAGCTAGCTCGAATGATCGATGGTTTTTCACAAAATATAGATACGAAGGATAAACAATATAAAAGGAAACCTAGGACTTCGGTTTCCACCCTATCGTGTGCTCTCACTATTACGACCGACGGATAGGAGTACGATTGGATTTAGGGTTTAGTGGTGAGACGTTGCCTCTAAAAGTGATACCTAGCATCCCATGGGCCCGATATTCCGATCGGTGCCCAGGATGATACGCTAGGTCTACCCGAATTTGGTCGGTAGGAATTCCCATGTCCATTAACACCGACCGACTCCTGGAGCACTAAGCTCGCAATGATTACTCTCAACATCTCATCCTGCCGTTCCCATGCGCTAGGATTCGATGTCTACACTAAGGGTGTGATCTGTGGCTAGGAAGTCAACCGCCAAGTTTATTCCCCCTTGGCCCGATGGTCAGAGGGGGTCTTTCTCCCGCCAATGACAATGAAACACCCCACGTAACCATCTAAATTCCTAATCCCTATCGAAATCCTAGTCCTATGGACGCATTAGGGAGAACCCATGAATGGGTTTCCACCAAAATCCCAGATTTGGGAACTACTCACAAATCATAGCTAAAACGCAATCTAAACAAAAATCAACGGTAGAAATCATGATCAAGCAATTGAAATGAGATACTAGCAATGGTATTAAGACAATATTAAAGTTTGGAGTCAATCGAAACACTTACAAAACAGGAGAAAATTCCAGCCGTCGCAATACAAAAAAGACAAAAAATAACAGGATTTGTTTTCAGCAACCCGAGGTCGACTATTTATAGAAATCGATGTCACCCGATCGTTTGAAGCATCAATCGATCAGGTGACCTGCTTGGCGCTTTCGCAATCGGCTTTAGAAACTTCAACCGGGCGCTGAGGAGAACGGGTGGTGTCGTCGGGTCGTTGATTTGATAAATGTGGCTTCAGATGAACCGATCGGTTGAGTTATCAACCGATCGGTTGGAATTATGCCCAAAAAGACAGAGAGTTATGTCGATCTCACCTGATCAGCGAACCGATCGGGTGAGCTACTCTTCTCTTCGGGTATTGTCCGGGTGAGATATGCATGCATCAATCGATTGGTTGGCTGTGTCCAACCGATCAGTTGAGGGCTGAAATATAGCAATCTTCATCGTTTGATCCCCTGGATCATGCGTGACTCCTTTCGTTGCTCCGGGGACTCATGATATCTTCTTTATATGTCCCCAACACTGGCAATCTCCTGCATATACACAAAAACACAAAGAAGTGAAAGAAAACTAGAAATCACAAGAAAATGGGTACGGGACGATGGAAAACAACGGAAGAGTACAAAGAAGACGTCTGTGAATATATGAAATATAAATGCACGTCAAAATCTCCCAAGCTGAACCCTTCCTCGTCCTCGAGGAATACGAGTAAGAGTAGGAGCTCGGAGGGAGAAAATAGAGAGAGAGATAGAGAGAGAGAAATCAAAATCCTAAATCGCCAGTCAGAGCCAACAAAAACAAATACGCCACACTAAGCAAGCATACGACAAAACACAACACTAAACCAAGGAATATGAGTCCAAACAAGTGTCGTGGGCCCACGCGGTAAAGCGTGAGTGAGTGTGGTCGTGTGCTAGCAGACGGTGTCACTATCTACATTGTGCAATAAGGCTCATATACACATACCCAGGGAAAGACCCAAATATCGATTCGATTTGAAATAAGCGGTGAATAAATAGCTCAAGCATGCATGAGAACAGAGTAAGAATCGAAGCGTATCATGTATCGGGGACTCCACAGCTAGGGACTAGGAAATCACCACGCTATCGCCTAGGTAACCGCTAGAAAGTTCCTATGCCAAGTGTTTTCGAAAACGATGGAGGTTGAGAAGGTGTGAAGTAGAACAGTCGGTGCAAATTCTCGCCTTCCCTTTATTCTCAGTAGGTAGGAAAATATTCACACTGGAATTTTTTTGGGTTTTGGGTATTTGTATTTTTTTGGATTTTTGGCTATACATATTTTTTTCTTTCTTTTCTCTTTTATTTTCTTTTTGGGGTTTTTCTTTTCTCTCCTTTTTTTGGATTTTTGGATTTTGGGATATATACATGTGTACTCTCCCAAGTGGGAGAACGGTACACGACGAGGAGATTTGCACCAAGTAAAATAAAAAAGAAATCAGAATCTAAACACTTGGGCAAAGGAGATATTTCTCGCAAATCAGAGCATAAGCTAAATGGGTTATCCTAGTCCTATTTGTGGAATCCCGACACATGCGAATTGAAGTATACGATATAAAAATATTCCATGCATATAGAAGCAGACAGTAGAAGCAAATACCGCATATTCAAATCGAAGCATGATAATCTAGGGGCCAACCAAGGACAGGTATATAAATCAAAATCACAAAGTAGAAGCACACCACTAGCTAGTCACGACACACGACTCACATAAAAGCAATGTGAACCCACGAAGCATGAAATGCAATAGGACTCAGCTTCCTAGGGTTAGTGGAAGTGATTATCGTAGCTAAGCTAGGCGTGTGTATGGTTTTGGGTCAATTCATCATATGGGGTCATCTCTAGGAGAGGGAGAATAAAAACAAGAGAAGAAAAAGAAAAACACGATAAAAACGACTCAAAAACGAAGAAAGAGACACAACTGACGCACAAAGTGCGACTCCCCCAATCTGAAACTTGCATTGCCCTCAATGCAATAGAAGTAAATACGGGAGGGCAATGAAAATGGGGGGAATACGCACCGACACACAAAAGAAAATTAAAAATAAAGAGGAGGAAACACACAAATAAGAAATAGAAAAAACACACCCAAACGACACATATAAACAGACACACCATAAAAACATCACACGGCAGGACACATAAAAAACGACTTCCCCCAAGCTGGACATAACAATGCTAGCAATATGATATGATCATGGTGATGCAGAAATATGCTAGGGGGAGGATCGGAGAAGAAAAAAGAAAGATCAAAATGCAGGAGAGGAACTGTTGTAATGCCCTGATAGCTACTACACAAGTACTAGAGGGGGTGAATAGTACTTTAAAATAATCAAGAGTATAATTCCTAATTATTTTGCAAACACAACCAACAATGCGGAATGAAAATAGACAACAATAAAAGACCAACGCAAACAAGCGATGTAACGGGTTCGGATCCACCCAAGTCTCCCCGACTTGTTACCGGCGATCATACGTCCCTGACACCCGGATCCCCTCCGGCTACTTGAGCTAGAATCCTCTAACCCAAGTTTTGCACTATGAAATTCTTGTAGAAACTACTACAAGATCAAATTATACACAAAACGAAACGTGACTCGCACAAACCGGGATCACGAACTTCTCTCACAACCGATAGAAAAACTGAAATATCAATGTAAATGAAACAATGAAATACTTACCACAAAACCCTATGCCTTGAGTAAAACTTACTGATTTTAGGGCAAGAAGGATTTTGAGGAAGAAGCAAGCACCAAACCCTTGCTCCACCAAGATGAACAGCAATAGATGGCTAGGGAGAAGTTGGTGACTTGGATTCAAGCTCTTAGCTTGAGTAGCTCACAATGAATGAGAATCTCTCTTGAGGAATTAGGGCTCGAAGAGTATGGAGAGATTCTTGTGAAGTGAAAGAGCTTGGAAATGAGAATTGAATGCTCTTCTCTTTGATTCTCTAAATCTCAATAATGGCAGCCTTGAATGCAAGCATTAAGCTCATCAAGTATATAAAGGATAGAGATAAGAGAGGAGAAAAATTCGTAGCATTAAATGCCCAACGGATCTATTTCTGAAGCCGCTTAATCGGTCTAAGAAGGATCACTGACCGATTAGTTTTGTAACTTGTCGGTCGGTGAACCTTCTTGCATCGACTAGAAGGTTGACAGCAAAGATAGTGAATTCAGGAGATAGAACTAGTCGGTCTAAGAACAAACACCAACCGACTAGTTGTCATCGGTGAACCTTCTTGGACCGACTAATTGATCAACAGGAAGTTAAGCTGAAATTTACAAGGAAAACTAGTTGGTCAAGAAGGATTGCCAACCGACTAATTTGACAACTAGTCGGTCGGTAATTCTTCTTTGACCGACTAACAAGTCAACAGTAGCTAGGCTGAAATATGTAAGTATAACTAGTCGGTCTGAGAAGGATTGCCAACCGACTAGTTTGACAACTAGTCGATCGGTGAACCTTCTTGGACCGACTAATTGGTCAACAGTGAAGAGGCTGAATTGAAGTAGGAGAACTAGTCGGTTCAAGAAGGATTGCCAACCGACTAGATTGTCATCTAGTCGGTTGGTTCTTCTTCTTGAACCAACTAAGATGCAAAAGAAGCCGTGAAATGAAGCGCTAAGCTTCGGGGAAGTTTCTAATGGCTTCTAAGGAAATCTTAGATCTAAGATATGAGCGATATGAAGATTGTTAAGTAAGTCCTTCTCAAGGCTTAACTTTCTATACGATGAAGCTAGAAGACTATAAAATAAACAAGACGAACCGTCTTCAAAGCTTCAATCCGAATCCCTTGACTTCATTAATAACTCCTTGAGCTTCAACGAAGCTTCAGGCACACGATCACGCGCTTTAAGAAGTCTTGGGGGGCGTCGCTTGAGATGTACGAAGTAAATTGGCAACAATATCCATAACTACGCTCAAAGAGAATTAGTGCACGATCTTTATGTATGTTCATCATCAAAACCAAATCCGAGGAATCAATACTCAACATTCTCCCCCTTTTTGGTGATGACAAACCAACATAAATATTAATCAATAATAATGATACAAATGAAATTTACTTACTCCCCTTGCATTGATGACTCGTTAATTCCGAATTAAATAATAAACATAAGCATCAAGCAGACGAGAAAAGTATAAAACATGATCCAATTATTGAAATATAGGATCGGAATCCATTTTTATATTTTCACTCCCCCTGAATCTAACATATCAAATTAGATTCACGGTAATTTGTTTTAAATTATCATTTAGCTCAACGTCATTATTAATTCTCTCCCCTTTGGCATTAGCAAAAAGAGCGGGAGGAGATCAACGACAACAACGAAGGCTAAATTAAAAATCTAAACATGAGAGTCGAAGAATACGACAACGGTCCAAATGACACCAAGGAAAAATATCGAAGAATATCAAAGCGTGCCAATGACGTGCGTTTATATTTTATATATTCACGCGCGTCTTCTTTTGTGTTTTTCCGCTATTTTCTGCCGTCTCGTGTTCGTTTTTTCGTATTTTCTTGTTTTCTTTCACTTCTCCGTGTTTTTACATGTTTGCAGGAGTTTACTGGCATAGAGGACATAAAACGACGATATTATGAGTCCCCGGAGCAACGGGAGGAGTCACGCGTGATCCAGGGGATCAAACGACGAAGATTGCCATCTTTCAACCCCCACCCGATCGTTGGACACATCCAACCGATCGGGTGATGCACGCGTGCACGACCTGGTCAGCCGCTAAATCAACGGAATTGTCAACCGACTGGGTTGCCGATCGGTTCAACCAGACCGTTCTCTCTGGAAATTGGAGCTGAAACTCAACCGATCGAGTGATCTTCACCCGATCGGTTCACCTGTAGCCGTTTCCCCGAAGAAGATGACCTGGAGAGCTCACCCGACGGCCGGCAGACCGTGCCAAAAATTCCGAAGTCTCTGTCTTTTTGGGCAACAATTCCAACCGATCGGTTGATTTATCAACCGATCGGTTCACCTGACGACGCTTAAGATCCAAACGACGAGCAGCTTCCGCCAACCAACCGTGTCACCTGACCGGGTGAAATTTTGAAGATTGCTGCCGAAGTTCGTAGCTTGTCACCTGATCGGTTGATTCTTCACCCGATCAAGTGATGTCGTTTTCGATATATAGAAGCCTAGGTTTCCAGAAAACAAGGAGTTGTTATTTTTTGCTGTTTTCTCTCTCTTGACGGCTGTAATTTTCTAGATATTTGTAAGTCGTCTGATCTTTACCAAACTTTAATATAGTGTTATTTGCATTGCTCTTACTACTTCTCAGTCGCCTGATCATGCTTTTAACGGTGGATTTTCATTTAGATTGATTTTTACCTAATATGTGTGAGTAGTTCCCAAATCTGGGATTTTGGTGGAAATCCCTTCGTGGGTTCTCACCGATGCGTCCATAGGACTAGGAAATCGATAGAGATTAGGAATCTACCGGTTACGCGGGGTGTTTCATTATCATCGGCGAGAAAAAGACCGCCTTTGACCGTTGGGCCAAGGGGGAATAAACTTGGCGGTTGACTCCTTAGCCATAGCTCACGCCCTTAGTGTAGACGTTGAATCCTAGCACGCGGGAGCGACAGGATGAGATGTTGGGAGTTATTATTGTGAGCTTAGTGCTCCCAGATTCGATCAGTGTTAATGGACATGGGAATGCACACTAACCGAACCCAGGTAGTCCGGCGTATCATCCTGGGCACCGACCGGAATATCGGGCCCATGGGACGCTGGTATCACTCCTAGAGGCAACATCCTACCATTAGACCCTAATTCCATTCGTTATCCTACCCATAGCCCGTATTGGCGAGAATCACATGATAGGGTGGAAACCGAAGTTCCGGGTTTCCCTTTATATCCTTTATCCATCGCATTCTATTTTCTGTGACAAACCATCATCCGATTCAGGATAGCTCACCCATGGGGTGAATCCGGTCCTTTCTGACACGAGCACAACCACGCCTCCCTGAGTTCGACCCCCAAGCCACACTACAACACCATGCGCTTGCGGTTATAAATATTTAAATCTCACGCCCCCAATCATTTACTGCACACTTGCATGCCACAAGACGCGGGGGACGTCAAGCTTTATGGCGCCGTTGCCGGGGAGGCAACGTGCTTGTTATTTTAGGATCTCATGATCCCTTGAGTCTAGCTCACATCTCTATCTCGCGATAATTTTTGCATTCTTCTTTTTTCTTTTTTTCTTTTCTTTTCTTATTTTTATTTTCTATTTTATCTGTTTCTTTCCCACTTGTCGCTTCACGGGTGTTTGTTGCTCTTAATGCGTAGGAACACAAGGAGTCTTGACGACTTGATTCCTGTTGATCCTGAGATAAACGCCACCCTAAGACGTCTTACCGTAGAGAAGAGAAGAAGAGAAGAGCCTGAAACCATGGGGGAGAACACCCCGCTTCATAAGTCCCTGCTGGAGTACTCGATGCCATCCATCGAGTCCACCTTCGACATCCGTCCTCTGGCTATTACTGCGCAAAGCTTCGAGCTTAAGTCGTCTTTGGTGACTTGCATCCAGCAGGATCAATTCTCGGGGGCACCCATGGAGAGCCCCATCGAACATTTGGACTCCTTCTTAGAGAAATGTGACACCTTCCGGATAAATGGTGTCACAACTGAGGCGGTCCGTCTGAAGCTATTCCCCTTCTCTCTACGAGATAAGGCCAAGCTGTGGCTAAGGGGGAAGGACCCAAATACATTCAACACTTGGGAGAAGCTTTCAAACGCTTTTCTGACAAAGTTCTTTCCTCCGGGAAGACCATGAAGCTTATGAGTGAGATCTCCTCCTTCTCCCAGGCCAGCCACGAGTCCCTGCATGAAGCTTGGACAAGATATAAGAAAATGCAGCAAAGATGCCCTCATCACGAGCTTCCCAAGTGGCAGATAATTAATCTGTTCTACAACGGATTGAGGGATGATTTAAAATCATCAATGGACGCCACGGCTGGGGGGGGGGGTCCTTCATGTCCAGGAGTGAAGAAGATGCCGGACATATTCTAGAAAATATGGCATCAAACAATGAATGGTGGTGTGACGAGAGAGCCACACCTAGATCTGGGGGTATCCACAGGGTCGAGGACGTCGACAAATTATCCAGTAAGTTTGACTTGCTGTCGACCTAGATCTCCGCGCTAATGGTAGGTGCCGGTGGTGCCGGTACACAACATATTGCGGCGGTGGAAGCAGAAGTCACGGGGACTTCGAGGGTGGTGACATCTCACCACCGTTAGACCAAGCGAGTGTACTATTCTACAATCCTACGGGAAATGCATCGTACCCACCACGGACTAGCTCCAACCCGGCCTACTCTCCAAACAACCGGAATCATCCCAACCTTAGCTACCGGGCACCGTATCAGCCGCCGCCATCTCAGCAGTAGCAACAACAGATATATCAGCTAGCTAGGCCTCAGGAATAGCAGTTTCAACAGTAGCAGTTTCAGCAGCAGTAGCCTCCACAACAGTATCAGCAATATGCTCCCAGGAATCAGCAGCCCATTCAGCAGCAGCAACAATTTGGTCAGCAGAGGGCCATCTGTCCAGTTGAGTCCCTCTTGACTCAATACATAACCAACCAGGAGAAGATAAATCTGAAGCTTGAAATGGGGCAGAGGGCTCTCACGGACAAAGTAACCCAGCTGGGGTTACAAGTGACGAACCTTTTAAGGTCGCAAAATCTATTTCTGCCACAACCTGAAGTGAACCGAAGGGGAGCAAACCAGACGCTGGCACTCACGCACGAGCATGCGAATGTGTCCGCTATCGTTTTGAGAAGCGGAATACAAATCCCCACTAGAGTGCCCCCCAAGGAACCGGAAGCACCGTTGGTCGTAGAGCGACCAATTGAAAAATTTAATGATGACGGTGCTTCATCGCCAAAACCAACGACTCCGGAGGGAGTCCCTGAAGACGAGAAGAAGAAAAACGAGGAAGGGAGCCTCAAAGTGTTCAAGCCCGTTGTGCCTTTTTCACAACGGCTGTCCCAAGCCAAGATAGACGAAAAGTATGGCAAATTCTTTGCCATGGTCAAGAATCTAAGCTTGCAAATCCCCTTCCTTGAAGCTATCGAGACAATTCCCTCCTACGCCAAATTTCTAAAGGATTTAGTGACAAGAGGATCCAGAAAGGAGAAGTTTGTATTAACGACGGAATGCAGCGCTCTCATTCAGAGAGCAAATCTGCCTAAGCTTAAAGACCCAGGGAGATTATCTATCCCTTGTGTGATCGGGGGGGGGGGGGTAAAGATCCATCGCGCGCTCGTCGATCTTGGAGCGAGCGTCAGTTTGATGCCCCTGTCGCTATATAATAGGATAGGGATGGGCAATTGATCACTCCCTATTTTACACCTTTTTCCCGCATGTTTGCATGCCATTTAGATCGCCCAAATCATGTTTTTCACGATATATCGATGATATTGCGATGCTTTTCACGATTTGTTGTTTTTGTCGCATTTCAGGTGATTTGGCGCGATTTGGAGTGATCTCGAGATGCGCTCACTTTAGACAGTCACCAACGACCTCCCCGTGGGGTATTTTGCTGTTGGAGAGGAGCGGAAGAAGAATGGACGTCGCAGGAGCGACGAGGAGGCCAAAACAAGCAGAATGGGCATTTTTTGTGTCCCACTCGGCCGAGTGGAGGAGCCACTCGGCCGACCAGCGAGACACTGCTCGGCCGACCAGAACAGACACGATTTATGTGTGCACTCGGCCGAGCACCGAAGACCACATCGGCCGAGTGACGATATCACGTCCGCCCGAGTGGCGCCCAGACGAGGCCCTTCCAAAACATCCAAGTTCCTGTTTTTCGGCCGCCTGAACTTCAGAAGACCCACTCGGCCGAGTGGAGTATTACGTCTGCCCGAGTGCCTTGAAGACATCGGCCGAGTGACGACAACTCACTCGGCCGAGCCGCCCCCGAAGTGAAGACCCCTGAAGGCCCTGACTTACTGGAAAATTACAGGGTTTTCACTCGGCCGAGCGACTTTTGTCACTCGGCCGAGTGCGATGCGCTGCCTGTAGCGAAATCTGCGGAAAACAGGTTGTGCAGGGGTATTTTGGTCACGATTTTTGGACGATTTTGAGTGCTATTTAAGCCCTGTTTTTACCCTAGTTTAGAGAGCCTCTCTCTTAGATTTTTTGCAGCTTTTAGATTAGTTTTTAGCTTTATTCTTGTGATTGGAGAAGAGACAAGTTTGTGAATTTTGTTGGATTAATTGAAGAACTCCATTGGTTTGCATCTCTTTTCCTTAAAATTCTATTTTTATTGCTTATCTCAATATTGTGATGAATTCCATTGCTTATTTCATTGCTTATTTTTGTGATCTCGCTATGAATTGTGAGTAGTCTCCACGTCTTGGGGCGTGGGGATGAACCCTACAACCCCACTTTTGTATTTGTGATGAATTGGTAGAAATTTTGCTAGAATTAATATTTAGGGATTAGATTGTGATCAATTTACTACGGATGGCTAGGTATTCATATCAATGGGGATTTGCAAGAGATTGGATCCCAATTCGATAAGAAACCCTAGAAATCCGAATTGGGTTGGAATCGAATTTTCGAAGTATCGGTTTGCAAGAGATTGGACCGATACTAGGATTTCCGGTTGCAATTCCGTGCCAATACCCGTTTGCAAGAGATTGGACGGGTAGGAACTATCACAATCTAGATCGTGGACCGAGTTGGCAAGAGATTGGGCTCGGTGCGCGATTGGACGATGATGTTGATCCTAATGCTAGTTTTCCTAGGCTAGGGTTTGCAAGAGATTGGACCCAAACCTAGGATAGCTATAGACCGGCAACAGCGCGAGAGCGTGAGCCTGGTTCTACATTCAGTTGCAACTAGTTCATCCAAATTCTTATTCAAGCAATTTTGATACCGATGAACCACATTTATGAAATACGGTGAGTAGCAGGGATTCCCCATTCCCTAGACGTTCTTTATTTGATTTGATATTTCGCACATTTGTCTGACGATTGTGACAGGATCGCCAAAGGCAAATTTCTCTCTTAAGTAGCCAGGTTGATTTGGAGCAAGCACGGTCATTCGTCCTCCCTGTGTTTGATATCCCGCTCGCTGCTACACCGTGCACTTGCGGTAAAACTACAACCGTTCTTTGGGTCACATCCCGGAGCGACCAAGTTTTTGGCGCCGTTGCCGGGGAGGTGTTTCCGTTGGTGCCAATTTGTCACAATTAGGTTGATTAGACTATGAAAAAAATAAATAAATAAAAAGGAAATTTTCACCCCTGCCACCATTATTATCATTTCTATATTCTTTTGTGCCACTGATATCTTTTCTCCAGGTATTTATCTTTGTTGATCAGGTGCTATGGATTATACTACGTGGACCACAGATTTTGATCAGAGTGCTCAGATGGGAGAATACTATTATGATCAGAGTGCTCAGATGGGAGAATACTATTTTGATCAGAGTGCTCAGATGGGCGAATACCTTTTTGAGGAGATGCACTGGCCCGAGCTTGATGAGAGACAAAGGATCTTTTTTGATGAGATGCATGCACACCAGGTTGAAGTGCAAGCCGGGCTTGAAAAGGGTAACCTTCTATTGGAACGGGTGAAGAGGCAACTTGAAATGAATATGCTCATGCTTAAGGTTGAAGGGATTTCCAAAGATATCAGTTCTGCTTCTTCATTTTATGGGCAAGAAGCATCGCTAGACTTACTACCAGAGCCAGAATGTGCCGTCGTCGATCCCACTTCCTACGATACATCTATTGCATATGAAGAGTGGATGGACGAAGAGGCAGTGAAGGAAGCAGAAACTGAGTCATATGCGCAGCCAGAGGAGGACGCATTTCAGAGATTATTGGAGGGTCTCTTGGAGTCAGTGAGGTTCACCGGTTCAGAGAGCATTACGGCAGGTGATGCATTTGAGCTACGATTTGCAGATTTTGTTATGAACCGTGTTTCAGCTGCAGGAACAATTGAGGAGGACATCCATGTCAGACTTGAGGGGGATAGACTATATTTTCGGATTGCTTGCGGGCATTCCCCTCCACATGATACATCCCCACAAGCTGACACACATGAGCAGCCAGCATCACCATCCCAGGGAGAGCCTACATTGATAGTTGATGAGAAGGCAAATGAGCACACTATCGAGCCAGAGCATGCTTTTGAGGAGGCCTTACACACAGAGCCAGAGCTTATCACCGAGGAGGTCATGCATCGGGACGAGGACACAGCCATTCATGAGGATCCCGAGCACTATCCTCCTCCATTAGAGCTTCCGCAGCCACCTCATCCTCCCACTGACGCAGAGGACTACCCCACAGAGCTTATGGCTCCCCTTCAGGGAGATCTCTTTACTCCCTCGCCCTTTATCTTTGATTTCCCTCCAGTGTATGATGTTTTTATGATTCATCGTGCCTTTTGCAGGATTCATGTGCATACGATCAAGAGGTACGATGGGACGTATATGAGGAGGAGAGCGAGGAGTTAGCACCCATGGACACATATGAATATGATCAAGGGGTGCACTAGGATGAGTCCGACGATGATGAGGAGCATCTTGATGGGGTCCACACCTAAGATCTAGATTTACCTGAGCAGCATAGAGAAGACACCGTGGAGACAGCTATCACGGCACGTGAGGATATTGGATTATTTCCAGGGAAGTATCGTCCACCACTATTTATTTCATATATTTCTATTGAAGATCCTCTTTGGAATACTTTCATTATGAGGGTGAAATTTTTGCAGCGAACTGATGCATCCTATTCTCTGCAGGGTACAGGTGGAGTCCTTGTGGGAATGCTGGAGGAAGCATTGCGAGAGTTCATTGGAGTCCGTGGACATACGCGCCTGGCGGAGCCACGGAAAGAGCAATTGGAGCAGTTGCCTGCACCGGCAAAGATACTGGATCCGCCTTTTGCTATAGGTGATATCAATCCAGTAGTGTAGAAATTTTTATGCTTTCAATAAACCCGAATCCTCTCGACAACGAGAGGACCGTATAGATTTGTTTGAATAAATATCACCTCATATGATGGCAACAAAAATTTTTACACCCCAAACCCATTATATATATTAATTGCCCTCTTCATATTTTAATGTGTCACATCCTTTTTGCTCAACACCACCGAGCATTTCTTTCAAGTGAAACCTTACTTTCTTATTTGTTTGACTTGATCTCGCTTAGTGAAGCCATGACATTTTTGATTGAGTCATTTGAATAGGATTGTTTGGTATAAGCTTGGGGGAAAGCGCTCTCATGCATCATTGTGTGTGCATGTAGTTGCATTAGGATTTCATGTCATTCATTTCATCATTTTTCATTCACCCCCCTATTATTATCGTTGTTCCTCATATTCTTCCACTATGATCACATTGAGGACAATGTGAAGTTTAAGCTTGGGGGAGTGTATTTTTATGCCATTTAGATGCATTAGTTGCATTTTTACTTTATTTTAGGGTTTTTTTAGAATTTTTCAAAATTTTGCATCATCTTTTTGATTTTTTCCATCTTGTTTTCCTTTTATGTGTGTTCATGCATCATATTGTGTGCTTGTTTTTCTTTTCTTTCCTCTCTTTTATTTTTTCTTATTTCTTTATTTTCCTTTCTCTTCTTTTGCTAGATTTGTTCCTTATGATGATATCTCTTATTGCTTTAGTAGCCATCACGATGTTTATTATTCCTTGCCATGCTACTTAGAGTATTCCATAGTCTTGCTATTCACATGTGCTTGCAAATCTATTTCTTTTGATGATTCCTCTACATGAATGTATGATATTAATCAAAACTGAATGTATGGATTAGTGTTTAGTATGCTTTTGTTGGAAATGCACCAAGATTCACGCATCATTAGTATATCTGAAGCATCAGTTTTATTGTCTATTCACCTTCTGTTGCATGCCTGATATGGTGGTAAACTTTACTGCTTGACTTCACTATTTATTTTCATGATTGAGAATATCCATGCTTACATATCAGTTTTAGTTGAAGTATTATTTTATTGAACCGTTCGTGCACATCTTAGAGTGAACCGAGTGTTACATTATTTCTTTCTCCACATATATCTTTTTATTCTCTACATGTCACTTGAGTTCACCTCCTAAAGCTACTTATATCTCATCTATTTCCCAAAAATCCACACAAAAGAAAAAGTTAGCTCCAAAAAGTCCAAAAAGCCAAAAAGGAGCCAAAAGCCAAAAATACAAATCATATAGCTCCTACAAGAATCCAAAAAGAAAAATGAGAAACAAAAAGTTCAAAAAGAAAAAAACATATTTCTCTATCTCATTATTGGAGCCACAAAATACTTGGGAAAACCAAGGCAAAAATCCCATTTTCCACTATCATATTCCTTTAGATGCGATGCCTCAAGCTAAGCTTGGGGGAGGTGAATTCATTTGACCATATGAGTGAGTGCGACATTAGAGTGGAGAGGTGCACGAATGGGGAAGTTTGATAATGCTGAAACTTAGTAAAATACCTTAGTTATGGAAATTTCTTATGAATCGATATAAATACGTGTATGCCATAATTTATTCCATTCTCTATTGCATGCTTGGTGTGATTCTTATATGCTTCAGGTATAACTCTTGATTGAAAAGTGCATTGCCAACATTTATATATTAAATCCTATGAAATGCGTGACGTGGATATGAATTGATTGTATGAATTTAGAGAATCCCTTTTGTTGTTCTTAAAAACTTGCAAGAACCATGTTTATGTAAGATTTGAAATCCTTATAGCATGTGATTCGTATTTTCCAAGTTGTCGTGATGTGTAGCTTATGGCTTGAGATCTGAGAGTATAATCTAGCGACCCCTTCCACTTCGTATTCTTTTATTTCATTTCCCTTATTTTTCATCTCCCGAGTTCGTCCTTTTACTTATCTTCCTCGAGGACGAGTAAGAGGTAAGCTTGGGGGATTTTGATCACTCCCTATTTTACACCTTTTTCCCGCATGTTTGCATGCCATTTAGATCGCCCAAATCATGTTTTTCACGATATATCGATGATATTGCGATGCTTTTCACGATTTGTTGTTTTTGTCGCATTTCAGGTGATTTGGCGCGATTTGGAGTGATCTCGAGATGCGCTCACTTTAGACGGTCACCAACGACCTCCCCGAGGGGTATTTTGCTGTTGGAGAGGAGCGGAAGAAGAATGGACGTCGCAGGAGCGACGAGGAGGCCAAAACAAGCAGAATGGGCATTTTTTGTGTCCCACTCGGCCGAGTGGAGGAGCCACTCGGCCGACCAGCGAGACACTGCTCGGCCGACCAGAACAGACACGATTTATGTGTGCACTCGGCCGAGCACCGAAGACCACATCGACCGAGTGACGATATCACGTCCGCCCGAGTGGCGCCCAGACGAGGCCCTTCCAAAACATCCAAGTTAATGTTTTTCGGCCGCCTGAACTTCAGAAGACCCACTCGGCCGAGTGGATTATTACGTCCGCCCGAGTGCCTTGAAGACATCGGCCGAGTGACGACAACTCACTCGGCCGAGCCGCCCCCGAAGTGAAGACCCCTGAAGGCCCTGACTTACTGGAAAATTACAGGGTTTTCACTCGGCCGAGCGACTTTTGTCACTCGGCCGAGTGCGATGCGCTGCCTGTAGCGAAATCTGCGGAAAACAGGCTGTGCAGGGGTATTTTGGTCACGATTTTTGGACGATTTTGAGTGCTATTTAAGCCCTGTTTTTACCCTAGTTTAGAGAGCCTCTCTCTTAGATTTTTTGCAGCTTTTAGATTAGTTTTTAGCTTTATTCTTGTGATTGGAGAAGAGACAAGTTTGTGAATTTTGTTGGATTAATTGAAGAACTCCATTGGTTTGCATCTCTTTTCCTTAAAAATTCTATTTTTATTGCTTATCTCAATATTGTGATGAATTCCATTGCTTATTTCATTGCTTATTTTTGTGATCTCGCTATGAATTGTGAGTAGTCTCCACGTCTTGGGGCGTGGGGATGAACCCTACAAACCCACTTTCGTATTTGTGATGAATTGGTAGAAATTTTGCTAGAATTAATATTTAGGGATTAGATTGTGATCAATTTACTACGGATGGCTAGGTATTCATATCAATTGGGATTTGCAAGAGATTGGATCCCAATTCGATAGGAAACCCTAGAAATCCGAATTGGGTTGGAATCGAATTTTCGAAGTATCGGTTTGCAAGAGATTGGACCGATACTAGGATTTCCGGTTGCAATTCCGTGCCAATACCCGTTTGCAAGAGATTGGACGAATACGAACTATCACAACCTAGATCGTAACTCGAGTTTGCACGAGAGTTGGCTCGAGGAGCGATTGAACGATGACGTCGATCTTCATGCTAGTGGCTTAGGTTAGGGTTTGCAAGAGATTGGGCTCTAATCTAGGTTGCTATAGACCGGCAATAGCACGAGAGCGTGAGCTTGGTTCTCTATTCAGTTACGACTAGTTCACCTCAACACAAGTCTAGTAATATTGAGATTCACTATTTACGATGATGTATGACGATCCGTAGTGGGAATTCCCTAGCCCTAGATGTCTTTATTTGATTTTATATCCCCATACTTTGCCCGAAGATTGTGACAGGATCGCCGCAAGGCAAATTCCCTCTTTTATTATATTGCATTTGAATTGATATTTGACCGATTTCTTTATCATCGACACCGACATCCACCACCATTTCCATTATATCATACCATAGCCATCTCCACCAATAAAACATTCGTAGTCGAGCCAACCTAGGATAGATTGGAACCAACACCACCTCCTCGTGTTCGATACCCGCTCGCCACTTTGCCGTGCGCTTGCGGTAAAACTACAATCGTTCTCCGGGTGTGTATCCGGGGCCGACCAAGTTTTTGGTTGTGCTCTTGGGTTGCATTCCGGCGCGATCAGCAATTTGGTGCCCACCGGTATGACCATACAGCTTGCAGATCGTTCGGTCAAATATCCGGTGGGGGTTGTTGGTGACCTCCCTGTGAACGTAAGTGGGGTGCATGTGCCAGTCGACTTCGTCGTCATGGACATGCCTGAAGATGTGCACACCCCCATCATTCTTGGACGGCCTTTCATGGCCACTGCCAGCGTTCTGATAGATGTGAAAAATCGGAAGCTTTCCCTTAACGTCGGTAACGAAAAAGTCGAGTTTGACTTGGGGTTGTCAATGAAGCACCCCGATCCCCGGGGTGATCCAAGATGCAATGTGCTGGAGTTAGACGAAGAGAGAGATGTGGAGACAAGCTCCTGGGAAATTATTTCAAGAAATTCCCCCAATAGCTTGGGGGACTTAGAAGAACCAGTCGGCCTGATGAGAGATGATGTCTCTGGGAAAGAGGATGCGGCACATACGGTCCCTCCCGGATTTCAAAAGGCTCCTCCGACGAGGAGTAAAGGGAAAGAGCCCATGGGGCTCACCGGTGACGAGATCCAAATCCTGAAGCGGGTGGCGGTAAACGCCAATTTAAGGGAGAAGCCTCCGGATTCCGTCAACGGAGGGAGAGTCGTCGAGCAAGTTTTCTTGTCACCGCCGACGACACCGATGGCTGCTAATTTTGAATCTGAAGCGATGCCGATCTTAGGGCATCAACCCCGTCCGCCTTGAATATCATCTACGGGCGTCGAGCAAACGACGCTAAACAAAAGCGCTTCATGGGAGGCAATCCATGCTCTAAACTTTTATCTTCGTTTTAGGATTTTTATTATCTTTATTTTTTCTATTTTAATAATTAAATTCAGCCGCAGGATCATCCATCGAGGAACTAAGGCCATTCGTAAATTTTTGCAGGAAACAAGGCCTCACCCGATCGGGTGGTTATTCAACCGATCTGGTGAGACGTATCAGACAATGGCCATATCTGCCCTCCATGTGAACCGGTAGGGTGAAGCATTGCGTGACCGGGTGGCATATTTAGTGCATTGAACATACTCTCCAATATCAAATTCACGTATTGAGTTATGGAACATACTCTCCAATATCAACATTTTTAGCTAATTTATTGTATGGAAAATAATTCTATGTTTTCATACAAACAAAGCTATTTAATTAATATAGTCGTCGAGCGACGAAGTCAACATCAGAGACAAAAATTCAATGTGCACACAGAAATGAATGGCAACACGATGTATATATATATATATATATATATATATATATATATATATATATATATATATATGAATACAACAAAAATTATACGTCAACCAACAAAAGTATAGACCATCAGCAGGTCGGTGCACATCATATAACACATGTCACAACATACATCGAAGTGTATCACAAAACATACATACATCAAAATGTATCACAAAAACATACAAAAAATACACATCCACCCATCTATCCTCGCCCCACTCTCTCACAACAAGATAAATCATCCAAATGCCAATGGGAGAGTCCTCCAACAAAAGCTCAGGATGCGGAGGTATGATCAGCACCGGCAACAGGCTGTACAGAAGAAGTGGTGGTCTCTGGAACGACTGGAGTGTCCACCGAAGGGATGGTGGCAGCAAGAGTGCTCTCGGGAGCACGAGCAGAAGAAGTTCCAACATAAGTACCCTCGGGGGCACGAACAGGAGAAGCAGCAAGCTCCTCATCCTCAACAGCATCCATAGCCTCCTCGTCAGAAATCGTAGGAGGAACCTCAATGTCCAGATGTTCATAGATGTGTGCAAGCATCTCCTCACATCGAGCAATACGAGCCTCCTGATGGCTCAGAGAAGCAGACGAGTCAGGGCGTGAAGGCAGAGGAGGAGCAGAAGGGGTAGTCCTCTGAACATGACGCAAGGCCGCAAGAGACTTCTTGACGGCAGTCACGTTCAGGGGAGGACCCAACGGACGCTGATCATCAGGAGGGAGAGGAACGCCAAAGTGGCGGAAGACAAGATTCAGCAGACAAGGATATGAAATGTGAGCAGACTTGGTGGACTTCCTAATACACTCAAAGGAATCCATCTTGTCTAGGTAATGCGGGCCCAATTTATCTCGCTCCCAGCAAATAGAGCGTAGATAAGCTTGAGGAAAGGCTGAGAGGGCAAACTAGAATAGCCGTACTTCGGTAGAAGACACGACTTCAGAATGAGATTTAGGACCCATGCATTAGGCTTGAATGATTTCAAGGGAACGCCAATCATGGCGGGAGGAATGACATGGAACATCCCAGCAAGAATGGACTGGTCAAGATCGTGGATATTATCCACGGAGATATCAGAAGGGAGCAGGCCAGAGGAGAAGACACCAAGCAGCTGCCCTAAGATCTCTGCCGTGAGGACAATGGGTGTCCCCAAGATAGTGATCTCAATGCAGTGGGTGTCATCATACTCACCCCGAACTCGATTGGCATAGAATAATTTGACGAGTCTGGGATATGGATGAGGATTCGCCTTGGGATCATGGCGAAGATAATCTAGAAGACCGCTATAGGAGAGGAGATCTGCGAGCAGAGGAAAGTCTGAGAACTGAACAAAATGCTCCAGAATCAATGGACAATGCTCAATATGGTTGTATGCCGTAAGACACATCGGGTCATCGCGACACAACGAAATATCAACCCCATCCGAAGGCATGGGAGCCTTCCCCTTAGACGGACGAGAGGTAGATCGAGGAGGAGGAGTAGGAGCCTTCTCGGTAGCCCCAGTCTCCGGGATATACTCATCATCGGAGTCAGAGGATGGTGTGGGAGCACGGAAGGGTCCAAGAGTCAAAGTCTTCTTCTTGGGCTGGGGCTTGGGTTTGGAAACGACAGTCCTCTTCTTCTTGAGGGGAGACGAGGAAGAGGATGGACGAGTGGTTTTGGCACGACGTTTGCGAGGAGTAGGGTCGGTTGATGGCTCTACAGTCATGGGAGACGGAGCGGTAGGATGGATAGGGATGCATGTTTTCGCCATGATATTGAGACGAGACAACACAATAACGCACGAGATCAAAGCGAAATCGAACGAAAAGAGAACCCTAATATGAACGAAATTGAACTAAATCGAACAAAATCTAGCCCTAAAAACTGAGGAAGTGAGAGGAGATATACCAAGGGAGCCCTAGGAAGGAGAAGGATCGACCGTCGGCGACAGCCGGCGGCCGGAGACGGCGGAGCACGGCGGAGGGAGCTGAGGAGACGTGGGATATGGTTTGAGAAAAGAGATATCACACCGATTAGAATTAATTCTAATCAGTGTGTGGGGGGTAATAATCGATTGACAGAGTCAAAGACAGAAATGCCCCCGCAAATCTAGTCGGTCTAAGTTCAAGAGCTGACCGACTAGAATGCAATCTAGCCAGCTGGCCGATGAGCTTGGACCGACTAAATGCAAACAGCAGGTCAGGTCAAAATAAGGGCAAGAACTAGTCGGTCTGAGTTCAATCACTAACTGACTAGAAGTGAAACTAGTCTGTAGACAAATGAACTTGGACCGACTAAAGGAATCCAAAAATTTGAAAATCTGAAATTTTGAGTTCTCTCCAAAGGACACTTGGAGGAAACATCAAAACATTCTCATACACTCTTATTCTACCCCATAAATACCAGAAAATCTTAAATCCGACGTACAAATCGAAAATCCAATCACAAATCCAGAATATCACAACAAATCTAGCATGAGCATATAAATATCATTATCATGCAGGATTATAGAAAATATGAATCCTAAATCTCGGATTCACCCATAATCTCCAATTCTCGACGTAACCGCACAAAGGAATCTTCCTTGAGTGGTTTCGTGAAAATATCGGTGATTTGCTTCTGGGTTTCAACGTACACTAAAATGATGTCCTTTTTAGCAACATGATCATCTAGGAAATGGTGGCGGACATCTATGTGTTTGATACGGGAGTGGTGTACCGGATTCTTAGAGAGACATATTGCACTTAGGTTGTTCACCATGATAGGGCAAGTATCACAGTTTATACCGAAGTCTTTAAGAGTGTGTCTCATCCAAAGAACCTGTGCACATGCAGCACCGGCGGCAATATATTTCGCCTCGGTGGTTGAAAGTGATACGGAATTCTGCTTCTTGGAAAACCAAGAGATATGAGAATTTCCTATAAAATGGCAAGTGCCACTAGTACTTTTTCTGTCGGATTTGCATCCAGCATAATCTGCGTCACTATATGATATTAACTCATACGTGCTAGACTTTGGATAATATAATCCGTAATCAAGTGTGTAACTTAAATAACGGAAAATACGTTTAACCGCTATTAAGTGTGATTCCTTAGGTTGTGACTGATACCGAGCACAAACACATACGACGAACATTATATCAGGCCTACTGGCAGTAAGATATAATAAACTACCTAGCATACCTCGATATAGACGAATGTCTACATCTTTGTCGCCCGTATCTTTATCAAGATGTGTAGTAGTACTCATTGGAGTCTTCTTGCCAGAAGCATTCTCCATTCCAAATCGCTTTAGCAACTCGACCGTGTACTTGGTTTGGTGGATGAAGATTCCATCGTGCATTTGGCGAATTTGGAGTACTAAGAAATATTTGAGCTCACACATGTGGCTCATCTCAAATTGGTCATTTATAACATTAGAAAACTCTTCTCAAAGAGTGAAGTTAGTAGCACCGAAAATGTTATCATCAACATAAATTTGAACTAAAATATTATCATGATTGGCATACTTAACAAAAAGTGTAGAATCAACTTCACCCATTTTAAAACCCAAATCCAAATGAAAGTTCTTTAGGCGGTCATACCAAGCTCTAGGAGCTTGTCTCAAACCATAAAGTGCTTTCTTAAGTTTGAAAACGTGATTTGAAAATTTTTCATTTATAAAACCCGGAGGTTGAGAAACATAAACTTCCTCAACGACATCTCCGTTTAAAACGCACTTTTTACATCCATTTGAAAGTGTTTGAAATCTTTATGGCATGCAAACGATAATAACAACCTAATAGATTCTAATCTAGCTACAAGTGCGAAATATTCCTCGAAATCTATACCTTCCTCTTGCCTGTATCCTTGAGCAACTAATCGAGCTTTGTTCCGGACGACGTTTTGGTTCTCGTTGGTCTTATTCTTGAAAATCCCCTTCATTCCTATAACGGTGTGGTTCTTCGAAGGCAATGGAACTAGCTCCCAGACCTCATTCCTCTCAAACTGAATGAGTTCCTCTTCCATGGCTAGGATCCAAGAACTATCTTCGCACGCCTCGTTAATATTCTTTGGCTCTACTGAAGAGGCAAAGGCACAATGAGCGAAGAAGTTGACTTGAGATCTCGTCTTGACACTATCTAGTATGTTGCCAATGACTTGCCCATGGGGATGGTCACGAACTGTATGAAGCCGTTTGGGAACTCCCTGATCACTAGGAACATTCTCAAAAGAATCATCAGTAGGGTTAGTATCAACAGAATCAATAGAATTAGAATTACCAATAGAATCACAAACTACTTCCATAGAATCATCATCATTAATAATTCTAGGAGGAACAAAATTTTCATTGAATGAAACATGAAGAGATTCCTCGATCGTTGAGGTTCTTTTGTTGTATATCCGGTAGGCTTTGCTACGGGAGGAATATCCAACAAATATCCCCTCATCGGATCTTGAATCAAATTTGTCCAAACTACCATACGTGTTTTTGATAAAACATTTTGCACCAAAAACTCTAAAATGTTTAACTTGAGGCAACCTATCAAACAACAATTCCTAACAAGTTTGTTTGGTGCCGGGCCTCAAGAGTATCCAATTAAATACATAGCAAGCGGTATGTACCGCTTCTGCCCAAAATTGATGGCCAAGTTGGCTATCATCAAGCATTGTGCGAGCACATTCCACTAGCGTCCTATTCTTTCTCTCAACAACACTATTTTGACGGGGTGCACGAGGGAAAGAAAATGTGTGAGTAATACCAACTTCATCACAGAAATTTGAGAAAGACTCGTTCTAAAATTTTCCTCCATGATCACTACGAATAGTGACAATGGTGGTTCCAATGAGATTTTGTACTTTCTTAACAAATACTGTGAAGTTTTCAAAAGCATCATTTTTATTAGTTAAATAAAATACCCAAGTAAATCTAGAAAAGTCATCAACGATGACAAGTCCATATCGAGCATTCCCTAATGAAGCAACTCTAGTTGGCCCAAAAAGATCTAGATGTAAAAGCTCTAGAGGCCGTTTAGAGGATATGATCTTCTTAGGTTTGAATGACGATTTTGGAAGTTTGCCTCGTTGACACGAGTCACAAAATCTTTTCTTTTGAAAGGCAAGCTTAGGAAATCCTTTTATAGAGTTTAACTTGGATAGTTTGAAAAGTGTTCCAAAGTTCACATGACCAAAACATCGGTGCCATAAGTGTTGTTCACTTGTGTTGGCAATGAGACATTGTTCATGTGATTTTGGAATATCTAAGATATATATGTCCTTATGGCGTGTGCCAGAGAACAGCACATTATTATTATCTTTTCTCAAAATATGACACATTCCTTTCGCAAAGCTAACTTTGTAACCCTTGTCACAAAGTTGGCTTATTGAAATAAGATTGTGATTTAAGCCTTTAACAAGGTAAACATCACTTACAAGGGGTTTAGAGGGGTTACCGACTTTTCCAACACCAATGATGGGTCCGCTCTCGTTGGGCACCACTCCGGATAGCAATTGAGCTTCACCCGTCATGTGTTTTGAACACCCGCTATCAAGTATCCACCCAACCTTGGAGCTAAATTTTTATTTGTTGCTCCTTTTCTTTTCCTTGAGTACCTGACGATAAAAAATATCGTATCATGGTACCCAAGGTCATTGGATCCTAAGAGATTAGACCTCTGGAAGCCAAGTCTAATTGGACTTAGACTTCCCAATATAATCATCATTGTGCACTATATTCATGAAATAAGAATTAATGTATGCTTGTTTTTCATGCATGCTTGTGTCCTTCGGAGCCCAAATAGTGAATGTCTTGGGAGCCCTATTCCTATTGGGAGCATGCACATGTGGTTGATTTCTACATGATGCATGTGGCCAACGAGGAAGTGGCCTAGGGTATGCATGACGTGGATAAGCATATGGCACATGATGAAATAGTGGTGGCGACATATGATATGGTGCATGATGGTAATCATTCATATAGTAATGATGTGGTTGAACATATGCATGTGGAGGAACACGTACGTGAGTGTGTCTCACTTGGTGTGCACGTCCTCGTGGACGTGGAGCATAAAAATCATCATACGTGTGAACATGTGGGGTAGGATGTGTGTTCCTACGTGGCATAGTATTGGCGTACATAAGTGCATGACCCTTCTTTGGAGGTCCACCCAAAGTGGGTTTCTTTCCAAACGGGGGTGTGTACCTAGTGGAAGCACCATTGGTAGATGAACTACCCATGGGGTGTTTACTCCCACTAGTTGAGGTATCGGAAGTTGGCCTTACAAAGGTAGTGGAAGATTTGGATGAATTTCCCTTTTTATACCCCAAGCCAATGTGATTATTGGCTGGGAGTAAGTCATTTAGGATCTTATCCAAATGGTCCTTGCCTTTGTTGAATTTATCAATTCGGCCTAATGTTGACTCATACTTCTCGGTGAGAGAAAGTATTGAAGTATCCAAAGTGGACACTTGAGTTATGAGTACACAAACACGAGACTTGAGATTCTCATTCTCAATACTAAAAGTTGAGTTTCGAGAAATCAAATCCACTATCTCGCGTTCATCCGAATTCTCAACGTGAACATGCTCAAGTTGAGATTTGAGATTTACAATCTCATTTCTCAAGCCTTCAACATCGGTGTCGTTGTTGATGATGATAGGCTTATGTGAGGTTTGGAGACTAGTTAGCTTAGCTTTAATCTTAGTATATCTATTTACCAATTTAGAATACTTAGACCAAATTTGTTCGTTAACTAATCTAAGTTCATCCATTGTTACCTCTTCACCTTCATCCTTGCTTTCATCGGAAGAGGTCTCTTGATCATGTTCCTCTCTTGCCATGAAGCACATGTGTGCTTGCTCCTCTTGTTCATCATCCGAATCTCCACTTGAGGAGTTCTCTTCGGAGTCGGTGAATGTGCCGACAAGCCCTTTCTTGTACCCTTTCTTGTACTTTCGTGACTTGTCGAACTTTGGTGCCTTCCACTTCTCCTTGTGTTTGTTGAAAGAACAATCCACCTTGATGTGTCCTGGTTTGTTGCATTTAAAACACAAAGGAGTAGAAGCATTAGTCGAACTAACTTTAGATTTATTCTTAAAGATACCTTTTTGGACGAATCGGTTGAACTTCTTTGCCATAAGAACAATGGATTCTATGTCCAACTCGTCTTTCGATTCTTCACCATCGGTAGATGTAGAAGGAGCGGCCTTGAAAGCAATGGCCTTTTTCTTTGGGTCTTCTTGCTTCAAGAGAGACTTCATCTTGTCCTTCTGTAGCTCATGCGACATTAAGGTACCCATTAGTTGAACGACAGTATATTATTCATATCGTTACCTTCCTCGATAGCGTAGGTACGTTTTTCCCAACTCGAAGGAAGTTCGTCAATAATCTTTGCGACTTTCTCCTTTTGGGTATAGTTCTTCCCAAGAGCTTCCAACTCGTTGGTTATATCCACGAAGCGAGCATAGTACTCCTTCATACTTTCACCCAGTTCCATGTGAAATAACTCGAACTCTATGTTAGCAACAACGAGTTTAGAGTCTTTTACCCTACTCGTTCCTTCGTGCAAGATGAGGAGTTGATTCCAAATTTGATATGCACTCTTACATGTGCATATCTTGTTGAAGTCTTCGGGCTCCAATGCACATTGTAAGGCATTCATTGCCTTGGCATTGTTCACCTCCGCGGTGACCTCCGCGGTAGTCCACTTCGTGAAGTCTTCTTCATCGGGCTCGACATACTCCGTTAGCGTGGCTCTCCAAAGTGAAGTGCTCCGGAGGAAGGTTTCCATCCGGCATTTCCAGTACCCATAATTGGCAAAGTTGAAGTGAGGAGGCCTAGTTGAGGAGTGTCCTTCCATCACTGAAGAAGCTCCTTCACGATTCTTGAAGGTGCTGTAGTCGGAAGGTGGACGAACGGTCTTGTTTTCGTTGGCAGAATTAGCTATGAACTTGGCTCTGATACCAAATGTAATGCCCTGATAGCTACTGTACAAGTAATAGAGGGGGGTGAATAGTACTTTAAAATAATCAAGAGTATAATTCCTAATTATTGTGCAAACACAACCAACAATGCGGAATGAAAATAGACAACAATAAAAGACCAACGCAAACAAGCGATGTAACAGGTTCGGATCCACCCAAGTCTCTTCGACTTGTTACCGACGATCCTACGTCCCAAACACCCAGATCCACTCCGGCTACTTGAGCTAGAATCCTCTAACCCAAGTTTTGCACTATGAAATTCTTGTAGAAACTACTACAAGATCAAATCATACACAAAACGAAACGTGACTCCCACAAACCGGGATCACGAACTTCTCTCATAACCGAGAGAAAAACTGAAATATTAATGTAAATGAAACAATGAAATACTTACCAAAAAACCCTATCCCTTAAGTAAAACTTACTGATTTTAGGGCAAGAAGGATTTTGAGGAAGAAGCAAGCACCAAACCCTAGCTCCACCAAGATGAACAGCAATAGATGGCTAGAGAGAAGTTGGTGACGTGGATTCAAGCTCTTAGCTTGAGTAGCTCACAATGAATGAGAATCTCTCTTGAGGAATTATGGCTCAAAAAGTAGGGAGAGATTCTTGTGAAGTGAGAGAGCTTGGAAATGAGAATTGAATGCTCTTCTCTTTGATTCTCTAAATCTCAATAATTGCAGCCTTGAATGCAAGCATTAAGCTCATCAAGTATATATAGGATAGAGAGAAGAGAGGAGCAAAATTCGTAGCATTAAATGCCCAACAGATCTATTTCTGAAGCTGCTTAATCGGTCTAAGAAGGATCACTGACCGATTAGTTTTGCAACTTGTCGGTCGGTGAACCTTCTTGGACCGACTAGAAGGTTGACAGTAAATATAGTGAACTCAGGAGATAGAACTAGTCGGTCTGAGAACAAACACCAACCGACTAGTTTGACAACTAGTCGGTGTCAAACTAGTCGGTTGGTGAACCTTCTTGGACCGACTAATTGATCAACAGGAAGTTAAGCTGAAATTCACAAGGAAAACTAGTCGGTCTAAGAAGGATTGCCAACCGACTAGTTTGACAACTAGTCGGTCGGTAATTCTTCTTTGACCGACTAACAAGTCAACCGTAGCTAGGCTGAAATATATAAGTATAACTAGTCGGTCTGAGAAGGATTGCCAACCGACTAGTTTGACAACTAGTCGGTCGGTGAACCTTCTTGGACCGACTAATTGGTCAACAGTGAAGAGGCTGAATTGAAGTAGGAGAACTAGTCGGTTCAAGAAGGATTGCCAACCGACTAGATTGTCATCTAGTCGGTTGGTTCTTCTTCTTGAACCAACTAAGATGTAAAAGAAGCCATGAAATGAAGCGCTAGCTTCGGGGAAGTTTCTAATGGCTTCTAAGGCAATCCTAGATCTAAGATATGAGCGATATGAAGATTGTTAAGTAAGTCCTACTCAAGGCTTAACATTATATACGATGAAGCTAGAAGACTATAAAATAAACAAGACGAACCGTCTTCAAAGCTTCAATCCGAATCCCTTGACTTCATTAATAACTCCTTGAACTTCAACGAAGCTTAAGGCACACGATCACGCGCTTTAAGAAGTCTTGGGGCGTCGCTTGAGATGTACGAAGTAAATTGGCGACGATCTCCATAACTGTGTTCAAAGAGAATTAGTACACAATATTTATGTTTGTTCATCATCAAAACCAAATCCGGGGAATCAGTACTCAACAACTGTCATCGTCCTCCTCGGTAGAAGATGGTGGGGAGTGGACGGGAGAAGTGATGGGTGTGCAGAGAATTGGAGAAAGGGGTCGAGGTGGTGGATGGGTGGGTGCGGAGGAGGTGTGAATGATAGGTGGAGTGGAGGTGATGATGGCAAGTGGGAGTGATACGGTGGCCAATGCGGTGGAGGATGGGTGAGATATGGTGATAGAAGAGGGTGGTGTGGGAAGTGATCTCGATCGCACCTGCAATTTCTTGCTGCGCGCGTATGGGGTGATGGAAGTGGAGGGTGGTGGATCTGTGGGATCGACGGCAGTGGTCGTGAGTGGAGGTGGAGTGGAGGGAATAGAAACGGTGGTGGTGGGAAGTGATGAATGTGATGGGGGAGGTGAAGATCGTCTAGGAGGCGAAGGTGGTTGTGAGGGTGGTGGAGTGGGTGGAGGAGGACCGTGAGCGTGTGTGAGAATACGGAGAATGGTAGCCACGTTCCTCTCAAGTGCGAGGAAACATGGATGGGAAAAGATAGAAGAGGATGGGACCGAGGACGCCGAAGTGGATGCGCCAGCACGCAGTGCAGCTAACTGGCGGCTCGACGAACGGAAGAAGTAGTGCCAGACGGACAGAGAAAGTGGTACCGACGACAGTGGTCATGCCGGAATCAGAGGCAAGGCCTAAGAGGGCCTTAGTGAATGCCTCAGAAGTGATAGGGACAGAAGCTGGGGTGGCTCTACTAGGGCCAGCCCTGTGGTCTCCTCGGAACGCATGAATATCCTGCACGCCTAAGTGGACGGCAGTGGACGGTGGTCTGGGTGCGTCCGGGAGTGGGAACTGAAGATGCAACCCCCCTAAGAACTCTGGGTCAGGAGGGAACGTCCAATCTGCCACGAGAACGATAGACATATGACCAGGGTTGGGTAAAATGGTCTAAGGAGAAGGGGGTGGCCATAGAAAAATTAGAAACGACCGTTGGGGCGGGGTCTGATCATGTGTATGTGCCGCAGAACATCAAGATCTAGGTTTGTAGATCCTGCGGCACGTGGCAAATCTCTAGGGATAATGATATTGAATGTGGGATGCAATGCAATGATGGTGATGAGGCCCCCGCAACAGTATTTCCCTTTGCCGACACGGCTAATATCAACTAACTTTTGAATAAGCCAAGCACCGCCATAAATGGGTATGTAAGGGGCCTCGAAGGCGATCCCGTCATCCCCGCAAATAAAATCAAATATCATGGCCCATCGAATAAAAAGGTCAGGGATAGTCATGGTCACGGACTCATCCCTGGGAAAGAATGTGCCAGAAATGATGCGGTAGGCCAACCGGAATATGGGGTGAATGATGGAGGAGGCCTTGGCCTTGCCTCAAGGGTATCGGTCGTGGAGGGTGAGGCGATGCCAAAAGATATCGACGTCAAAGTCGCTGTGATAATCTAGGGACGGACATCATCGTCACCGAGTATGGGGAAACCGAAGATGTTATTGATTGTGTTCAGGTTTATGCGGATACTTCGGTTTCGGATGCGAAAATCGACGATGGACCCTGCCACACAATTGAGGGAAGATAGGAATTCTACTGTAAGGGCGGGGTACGAAGGTGCATGTGCATTTAGGAAGCCTAGCCAACCTAAGTTGGCAGATAATGACTCGACACCAGAGAAAACTCCGAGATCGATCAGGGTCTGTGCATGTGCAAACTTTATGGCTAGGTGTCTCCGTTCGTTGAGTCGGTTGTAAAGATCTTTTTGTTCACGACTCAAGAAACGGTATTCCCGCGGTTCCATCAGTGGGTCCACAACGGGAACGATGGGTTGGGGTTGGGTTCTGAAGGCGGTGTAGGAGGAGGACGTGAACTAGGTGGGCGTGTGGACTTCTGTCTCTTGCGAGACGGCTCCTCCTCATGCATGATAGCCTTACCCTTACCCTTGTCCTTGTCCATGGTAGTGTTTGATGCAAGTGTATGCAAGTCTATATGGATGCATACGACCAACAGACAATTGAGCAAAAATATATTACTAGGGCAATATTAAGAAAAAGAGCTCAAGAACGAGTTTACCCAATAGCAAAGTGAATCCTTTCTCGTAAAACACCCTATGTTGTGCAATTGATGGGAGTGTGAAGTCGCGGCATGCCGATCCAACAAATTTTCAAAATGGGGAAGAACGGCTAGGGTTAGGGCGAAGATTAGGGTCGAATGAGAGAGGATGAGAGTGGGATTGATGGAGAGAGAAGGAGGAAGTGGGGAGATCGGTTGAGAGGGAGTGGAGATCGTTTGGAGAGAAAGGTGGCCGGTTGACAGGGGGAGAAGTCGAAACGACGGCGGAAGATCGAAGTCGGGTGAGGGAAATGAATCGGTTTAATCGGGGGTATTTATAGGGTTTTAGGCGAACCGATCGGGTGAGATCTCACCCGATCGGTTGGGTGAATTTTCGGAAAATATTATTGGAAGGCAGCTTCAGGCGAATCGATCGGTTGAGTTTTTAACCAATCGGTTGGCCGCTTCATGATTTTCCCGAGAACACTGTTGACTTCACCCGGACAACGACATGGTCACAGCTCCAGATCAACCGATCGGTTGAATTAATCCCCAAAATTCCCGAGAGCATTGTCATTCTCACACAATCTGCAACCGGTCTGCCACTATTGCCACCTGATCGGTTGGCTGATGAGCTGATATATCCATCTTCAGACACGGCCCAACCGATCAGTTGATTCATCACCCGATCGGTTGGGGATGATTTACTACACACAACACAAAATTTATCAAGTTCTTCCAACGAAAACCCACATTACTGAATTTATTCACCAAAATAAGAAAAATAATCCTAAAAAAAGAGACGAGAGTTTAGAACATGTGTTGCCTCCCCTGAAGCGCTGTTGTTTAACGTCGTTTGCTCGACGCCCGGTAGATGATTTTCAAGGGGGACGTGGGTGATGCCCAATGTTTGGCATCCATTCAGAATTTGGAGTGGTGGCCCTTAGTGTCGACAGTGGAGATAAGTAGAGGCACTAGACGATCCCTCCGCTGGTGGTGTTCGGGGGCTTCTCCCTCGCATTGGCGTCTACCGCCACTCTTTGAAGTATCCGAATCTCTTCAGCAGTGAGCCCATATGCTCTTTTCCCTTTCTCCTCGTCGGAGCGACCTTCTTGAATCCGGGAGGGGTCGTCTGTGAGACACCGGCTTCCCGAGCAACTTCTCCTGCTTTCAATCCGACGTGCTCCTCAAGGTCCCCCAAGCTATCAGGGGGGTTCCTTGAGAGAATTTTCCAAGCTCCAGCTTCTACTACTCTTTCTTCCTCAGCTTCCAACACATTGCAACTCTGCTCTTCAGGGGGATGCTTCATAGATAATCCCAAGTCAAATTCGACCTTCTGGTCGCCAACATTAAGGGATAGTTTCCCTTTCTTCACATCAATCAGCACGCCAGCGGTCGCCATGAAGGGCCTCCCGAGGATGATCGGGGTATGAGCATCCTCAGGCATGTCCAACACAACAAAATCTATAGGCACATGCACTCTGCTGACGTTTACTGGCAGGTGGTCCACAATCCCCACCGGATTCTTGACTGATTGATCTGCAAGTTGTAGTGTCATACCGGTGGGCTCAAGGTCGCCCATTCCTATCCTCCTGTATAGTGACAGAGGCATCAGACGGACGCTCTCCCCCAAATTACGAGCACCCAATTAACCTTCACCTCACCAATCGAACAAGGAATAGAGAAGCTTCCTGGCTCCTTGAGCTTGGAGGGTTCGCTCGCTGGATCAGAGCGCTGCACTCCGCGGCAAGAACGACTTTTTCCTTTCTCGTGCCCTTCGTCACCAGGTCCTTTAGGAATTTCGCATAGGAGTGTATAGTCTCTATAGCCTCGAGGAAAGGTATCTGTAAGCTCAAGTCTTTGACCATAGCAAAGAACTTGCCGTATTTCTCATCAATCTTTGCCTTAGCAAGTCGTTGGGGAAACGGCACCACGGGCTTGAAGACTCTCAAGCCCCCCTCTTCGTACTTCTTCTTCTCTTCCTCAGGGACTCCCTCCAAAGTCACAGTCTTTGGTGACGGAACCAAGTCGTCATTAGCTTTTTCAACTGGTCGCCCATCGATCAACGGATCTTCGGGCTCTTTGGCGGCCTCCCTAGTAGGAATTTGTGTGCCTCTTCTCAAGACGATAGCGGACACATTCGCATGATCATGTGTTATCACCAATGTTTGATTCGCCCCCTTGGATTTACTTCAGGCTGACCCGGTAATTGGTTTTGCGCCCTCTGAAGGTTCGCCACATGCAACCCCAGCTGGGTTACTTGGTCGGTGAGGGCCTTATGTCCCATCTCCAGCCGCAAGTTAATCTTTTCCTGGTTGGTGATATATTGGGTCAAGAGGCTCTCGACCGGGAAGATAACTCGTTGTTGGCCATACGGCTGATGCTGCTATGGGCATTACTGGTTCCTAGGGGGATACTGCTGGTACATTTACTGGGGCTGCTGCCGAGATGGTTGATATATTTGTTGCTGCGGTTGCTGGGGCTGCTGATATGGTGCCCTATAGCTCAGGTTGGGGTGGTTCTGGTTATTGGGAGAATAAGTCGGATTTGAGCTAGTCCTTGGTGGATATGGCACGTTACCCGTCGGTTTGTAGAAAAGTGCGCTCGCTTGATCCACCGGTGGTGAGATATCACCACCTTCGAAGTCTCCCAGGACTTCAGCTTCCACCGCTGCTACTTGTTGGGTGGTGGCACCACCAGCTCCTACCATAAGCACTAAGATCAGAGTCGATAGCAAATCAAATTTACTAGATAATTTGTCGATGTCCTCAACTCT
This sequence comes from Scilla litardierei, assembly GCA_030789695.1. Taxonomy (NCBI): domain Eukaryota; kingdom Viridiplantae; phylum Streptophyta; class Magnoliopsida; order Asparagales; family Asparagaceae; genus Scilla; species Scilla litardierei. Next base: position 58,213,556 of record CM061133.1, on the reverse strand, counting down.
ATGAATGCCTCCAGATCTGGGCGTGGCGCGCTCATCACACCACCTCTCATTGTTTGATGGCATGTTCTCAAGAATTTTACCGGCATCTTCCTCGCTTCTCGACATAAAGGACCACCAGCCGCGGCATCCATCGAAGATTTCAGGTCGTCTTTAAACCCATTGTAGAACAGATTAATGATCTACCACTTGGGAAGCTCCTGGTGAGGGCACCTCCACTGCATCTCCTTGTATCTCATCCAAGCTTTGTGCAGGGACTCGTGGCTGGCTTGGGAGAAGGAGGTGATCTCGCTCCTCAACTTCATCGTCTTCCCCGGGGGAAAGAACTTGCTCAAGAAAGCATTAGATAGCTTCTCCCAAGTCGTGAAGGTATTGGGGTCCTTTCCCCTTAGCCATAGCTTGGCCTTATCCCACAGAGAGAAGGGGAACAACTTGATCCGGATAGCTTCAGCTGTGACACCGTTGATCCTGATTGTGTTACACTTCTCCAAGAAGGAGTCCATATGCTCAATTGGGCTCTCCATGGGTGCCCCTGAAAATTGATCGTGTTGGATCCATGTCACTAGCGACGGCTTTAGTTCGAAATTCACGGCCGTGATGGCTGGAGGTTGGATACTGGACGAGGACCTGATAGATGGCATCGAGTACCCCAGCAGGGACTTCTTGTCACGGTCTGTTTTCGATCGTACGCTTTTCGTGCATGTGCTTTTGTTCGTACACGTGTTTATTTTGGACCCTTCTTGTATCCGAACCCTATGATGTGATATGCCATTGTGACCCTCAGGAAGAGTGTTAATTTGTGGAAATAATTTGGAACGTCATTTCATGGGTCGTTCTTCCATAATTTGACTTTGTTTGAAGAGGCATCGTGAATTTCACTTTTGTCGTGAGACATTTTTATTTTTATTTTTGTTTCTCGTCGCCCTAACCATGATCGGTCTCTTTAGTTTCATTTCTCTTGTCGTTACGGATGCCCCGGTATTTTTCTCATAATTTTTGGGCTCCGTTTGACCCACTTTCACTTTTCCCTGTTAAACTATAGTTAATCCTATGTTACGGTTTCTTCCCCGATAATTATTTAATAATAATTATTATCTTGTAATGTTGACCTAGCCCACGTTTTTCTCTCTTGGCCCCACACACACATAGCGGGTTAGAGAGAGGAGATTAAAATCGTTTTTTATTATATATAGTTAACTAATTAAACCTAGAAACTCTAGCCTTTTACCCTAGGCCGCACACTTACACGACTTACACGCAACTAAAATTTTAAGAGCCAGACTACATGCACCCCTAGCATAGGGGTGCATGTAATTATTTTTAGCCAAAAAAAGTAAAAAACAACCAATAGGATCTATGAAATCATATGAAGATGTGATATAATTTACTTTTTTAGTATACAATCATTGTATACACCCCTATGAATAGGGGTGTATTTAGCAATTCTCAATTTTAAAACCCAAAACCTAGGCTAACATCAGTACACACTAGCCAATATAACCCTATCCTATCTCTTAATAATATATAAAAACCCTAGGAAACCTAAAGCATACTCACCCACGTGCTGTGCTTTTGAAACACACACCCTATTTCTTATTATAAAACCTACTGGCTCCTTATAATTTTAACCTAGGTTCTCTTTGCTTCTCTCCCAATAAAACCGCAGCACCGCCACACGTTTTCACCGAAGCCTAGTTCTCTCCGATCAAGGCTTCTCCCCACGTCGTTCTGCAACACCCCCCATTGGCCCTCCCTCGGACCTAACTCCGGTGATCGATGGTGTGCTCCACATCACCGTCAGCCTTGCCACCCAGCGTGCGGCCTCTTCGATCGTGCCAGTGCCTGGCGCTCTCCCCGCGTCGTGCAGACACCCCCTCGGCCACGACACCGACTTCCTCCGCCGTCTTGCCTCGTGTAGAGGCCTTCTCTCCGGCCTATAACCCCCGCGGACCCGCCTGTGCTGCTGTGGCACCACTCCAGGTGACATCACCTCCAAAGCGTGGAAGCAGCACCGCTAGGTGCCGGTAGGCCTCCCCGCATCAACCTGAATCCTGACAGTCATTGCTCAAGGCGCTGTCCGCGATACAGCTGAACCCCCGACGCGCGGCCGCGGCGGTAGCGACCTCTCTTCGCGTCGCAGCGATGCACGGCGACCCCTCGCATGGCAACAGCCTCCCATCGTGCCATTGCGACGTCCCCTAGCTGCTGCCCACGTGTGATGGTCGTCCTCTAGCCGTTGACGACTCACGACGACTCCCCGGAAGCTTCGTGGGATCATCACATCGTTACGATTAGTAACGTTCATGATAACATGTTTTGCAACTTTTGTTATTAGTCTTGAACTGTAAATCATGATGATCGGACTTATTGATATGATGATTGCTAGCTAGTAGCCTTAATAATCGATGATCAGCTAGTGGACGTAATATTTTTTTGTTAACAAGATTGTTCGTAGGGCTGATAACTTGTTTACACAATTTCTGGATAATGTGTTAGCCTAGGTTGCTAGTTATAATTGCCGTATATTTTCGTACTAACAATGTGACGTAGATAACCTGTTAGTTATTTAATGTTCATTAATATTGTTATGAAACCATCGTGGGACAGAAAACTTATTAAAATTGGATCATTAGACGTGTTAGGATTAGCCTAATAATTCTAGCCCATCGTCACAAACTTATTCGTGCACGTGTTTTATCTCAGAGTATCCGTCGTTTCGTACCGTTCACACTATAGGAATCCAACCCCTGACGTCGCTACCCAACGTCAGAGTAGCTCTCTCGTTGTGTTGAGGTAAGCTCTGCACCGTAGGAACCCCAACCATCGCATGTGTAACAGCCTGTTTTTATATACGTATGGCATGCGTATTTAGTTAGTATAGTGATTTGTTAGGGTAATTAATATGTGATCTTATGTATTATTATTATTATTTTTATATAACTCGAGATGCGACTTAGCAGTCGCGTGTATATCTTCTTCAATTTTGATTGATGTTGATTGCAGGGGCGAGATCATAACAAACCGATTATCCCAATCAGATAATCCCTCGAATCTTATCTCGATCAAATCCTAATATATATCTAATGTCTTACTGGTTTTCTAAATCAAATCATATCAAAATATCTTTATTAAAAGGATTAATCCAAATCATAGTTTAATCCAAGACCAATAAGCCGTTCGAATATCTTAATCATATTAATTTCCCTAAGTCAAACCTGAATCTAGTAAATTATGATAAATCTTAATAATCAAATCATATCCAATATTTTCTACCTAAATTGTTGTTACCGAATCTTATATCCCAACTTAATTCTTTAACTAACCCTATCAAATCTTTCGTTAACCAATTTAATTACCCAAAATCTTAATTAAAAGTACTCCTCCTAAATAACATTATATCTAATACAAATTCTAGTTTACTTTATAATCCTAACTTGTTTTATAGCCTAACCACCTAGCCACTAATCATGCATCCACCTGTACCCAACTTACAAAGGGAAAAAAGGGGAAATGAATTAAGAAACCCTTACAAAACCAACAAAAGTGGATGAGCCCACGTTCACCTTTTGTTAAACATTTTCTCATGTCACCTCTCCCACCAACTCACATCCCTCGTCATGAACCCCCATGTACTGTTTATAAAATGATTAATAGATGGCTTATTATGTACTGCGTAACATCTGCATATGATTGGAATTCAGTTCGAACCCCTCACCCACGTCACCTCTCATCCCCTCTTGTCTCCTCACGTAACCGTGTCCCCACACCCTCCTCAACTTGCACACGATCCCGCAATATCCCAACGCCTCAACCGCCCACGATCATGGGCATTTCCGCTTGCAACGGCTTCACGTCCTCTGTTTCCCTTCAAAACCAATACAAACACACAACGGCGCCCCCGACTTCACTTGGCCTCCATCTCTCACTCCGTCCAACCCAACCCCCCATTGTGCGGCCTCAACCCCACGTACGCAACCCAGGACCCCCTCCCATTTCTCATAACCAACGGCAAGGTCACGACAGCCGCATCCTCTCACACCCCAAGCTTCCGGCATCCGCTGTTGCCGCCAGTTCATCGGAGCCCGGCGCCGCCGTCGACGAAGCCTCAGCACACCCCGCGGCTTCCCCTGCTGCTACCGCCCACTGCCGAGGCAGCACAACAGCCGTCCATTCTCGAATCCAGTCGCAACCAAGCTGTGCCCCGTCCATCTCCCCGAGCCGCCGACATTCCATTCGCTCCTCCGCCCAGCAAACCTCCCGTTACCCAACCCCGCAACCATTGCGAGGCCCTCTCCGGCGCCCATCAAGCTCCGCCTCCACCGTCCCATTCCAAACGACAGCCTGTCATCCTCAAAGGACACAGCTTCGGCAGCACCCGCTCATGTCGACCTCGATCTCTCTCCCCTCTCTGCCCGACAACCATCACCTTGATTTCTGCCACCACCGCCTACTGCTCCGCTGGGCCGTCGCCATCTCTAAGTGCCAAGCCATGCTTCTGTATGTCGACGTCCCAAGGCTGCGCTCCTTCACCTGCATGTAAATTCAAAGAAGGACGTTGGGATCGGTAACTCACAGTAAATGTAAGTTTATATTATATAGTCATATAAGTTTATTATTTGCCTACAAACTAGAGCTTTTTGAATGCAGTTATAATAGTTATACATATACGTTTAGTTTTATAAAATGTTAGTTAGGAGATATCCTTATAACCTAAGTCTGCTAGTGTTGCACTTAATGTATTAATAATGCTTGTTACCACCTATATTGTAAATGGTGTTTAATTAACCAAAGAACATGCCCCAATGTCATTACATGTGGCACTTCCATGTTCATCTTTACTGCCCTGGCCCCGCCCCCGACCTGCTTCATCTCTGCCCTCGAACGCCAACCACAGTCTTCCCCGTTCACACCCCATCTCGCCAAGCCGCACGTCGAGCCCGTCACCCCAGGCCAGCACCTCCCATGAACCCTTTACCGCTGCCCGGACAGCACCGCTCCTCGCCTCCTATTCGACCACCATCGCCTCGATAAACCGTACGTCCAGCGCCTCCCTTCCGACCGCCCAAGTCCCTCCTACAGGCCGCAAACTGCTCTCCGACCCCCAGTCCTCTCCCTCAGCTCAGCCCCATTCGACACCACCTCCCTTCCCCGAGGCCGTAGCTCCCTTTCCCTCCGATCAGCCCGGCCACCCTCCGACCCTCTCCCATCCGACCAGCACCGCGCCTTCATATCTCTGACTTCTAACATCGCACCGCCGCTGTCGTAGCCACCACCAGTGCCGCCGCGACTCCACCTGCAACCCATCACGAAGGAGAATGCACTCAAGAACGGGGGGGTTGTATTAATAAAACGCAAGTGGTGAGTATAATTGTTTATGCGTAGATTTGCATGATAAATATTAGCATATTATAATGTTATGAAAACAGTAAGTTCAAATATGTTTCCAAGTACTTATTTTAATAACCTATGTTATTAAATAAACATATAGGCTTTATAGGATACTCTGGATATAGAGTAACAAGGGAACTATTGTCAGTATGTCATAATAATGAATGAATGGTAAAGTTGCCTTCTATTATAATATATTGAGTTATGAAAGACTACACCTACAGTTATATATATATACTAGCAGTGTGTTGCAAGTGAAACCATACAATTGAACCCTTGAGCTTGACAATTAAAATCTGATGACGCAGATTTAATAAGCCTTCCATCGTGATCACGTGGACACCCGGTTTTAACTGAAACAGGCAAGCGTACATTTTCTATTTTTAATATCGTTATATTTAAATACTGAATCAAGAATTTGCTAGTTTTGCCTTTTGTCACGTAGTTGCACGTCATGCTTGTACACCTTCGATTGAATGGTTATGGATGGAATGCGTTTTGATAGAACTTATTGACAGAACGGAATACCTTGAAATCGTGAAATCGTGCTTATTGATTGGCTACTCTCATCGGTCATATGTGACTAGTCTGGCTCGTGTTCCAGTAGGGTCACATGATGACTAGTCTGTCTCGTGTTCCAGTATATGGCGGTTTAGCATTTGTGAACTCGTGTGATTGATTAAGCTGGCTCGTGTTCCAGCAGAACACTTGGGTGGGGTAGTTCAATGTAGTAGAGGCTGGAATGCTAGATTGCACTCTCGTGGTGAACTTGACCGACACCTGGCCGGGTCGGTGAGTAGAGAGCCACGGGTAGCTCCCGTTGGCTTGGGTGTAACACTAGTCACTTTCCCCCTCAGACATTGGGCTTTTCACTAGGCACACTTAATTGATTGTCACGTTCTTTTAATCCTATCGTTACTATTAAGGATTACGTACGCTGTTAGTTACTCTTGTCTTGTTTGTGTACTAATATCATGCCTATTGTTGTACACACTACACTTGTTGTACACACCACACTTGCCATGTTTACTACTATACACACCACACTTGCTATGTTTACTGCTGTACACACCACGCTTGCCATGTAATTGCTATACACACACGTACCATGCTTATTGCTGTACGCACACACTTGCCATGCTAGTTACTGTACATACACACACTTGCCATGCTTATTGCTATACACACACTTGCCATGTTTATTGCTGTACACACTCTGGACATGCTTTAATTATTATAAATTCTATTTTTGTTACGCTGATTGTCATCAAATTGTTTTTTTTTTGAAAACCTTGCCGGGGGTCAATTATCTTAACCTTCTAAATCTTGCCGAGCGACCCTCGCTGACGTGTATTTCTTGTCTTGTGAAATATACGTCAGGTATTGGACAGGTTTGCTGAGGAGTTGCTTAGAGACTGAGCAGTCGATCAGGAGTACCTTGCTGTTATGTTCCATCGTTGAGAAGCTTTGTGCCTTCGTATCATTTTGTACGTTGTTATTTCTTTCAATACTTGTATGGGCTCTCTGACCCTCTTTACATTTCATACTTTGTTGTATCTATTCTGAGACTTGAGATTGTAAATATATCATCTGTGTTGTTTGAGTCGCATGCAAGAATCTGCAAGTGTTATCACAGACGCGTAATGTGCTTAAACCGAGGAGGAAGAAAAAAATACCTCCTTGTTTTAAGCACATGCGGACCTTCGTCGCGTCCTCGCTCCCAAGTACAATGGGAAGCGGGGCGTGACAGCATGTTAATTCAAGATTAAAAACGATTATTTTTACTGCTTTGTAACTCACTAATCCAACTTAATAATACAGGACTGTAGGCTGATTGTTGGACTGAGCGTGGGAGCTCTAGACGTTATGAATCTTTGATTGGACTTTGAGAATTGTGATACCAGCACGTATTTCAGGCAAGTGAAACTTGCCAATTTGTGTTTTAGGCCATGTTTTAGGCCATCCCTCAATTTTAGCGTAAAAGAGACTAGGCGACGAAATGATACTCGCCTAGACGCAATTTCAAGATCTAGCTTGACAATGAAGCTAGATCTGACACCCTGCCATACCATTCATACAATCTGCCTGTCACGTTTAATTTCCATATTTGTATGCTCTTTATGTACTCTGCCATGCCTGTCACGTTTAATTTACATATCTGTACGCACTTTATTTGTACTCTTGTCATGCCATGCATCATAACTTGTCATTTCATGCTTGAATGTTTGCATTCGTAGCACACGCTACTTGTACTTCCTTGTTGAGGCTAGGCACATGCGTTGCAGGCACAACCCTGAGCCAAATACACTTCCTGGCTCGTGAACCAGAAGCTGGCTACATGTGTTGGTCAAAAGCCAATGCCAGATTACACGTGGAGGGGTAGGGTTAAGCGATCACTTGAGCTTAGGAGTTGGCCCGTACAACCGCTCCAGCCAAATGACGTAAACTCTGTGCACGACGTGCTTACTTGTCTTGAAAATCCATGTGAATGTTTTAGTAGCTTTGCTACCCTTGCCTTGGCATACTTGTTGCACTTTCTTACTTGTTGCATCCATGCCTTAAACTGCCATGTCATCGCATATTTTAGAACTGCTAGGCTGTTTCCCTTTCTTTTAGTTCCCTTGCACAAGTCTTTTGTAGACTTGCTGACATGCGCCCTCGTCTCTTTGGGTGTCGCATGTTAGTTACTGAGCCAGAGCCCGCTGAGGACGAACAGGTTGCAGGTATTGAGTTCGAGGACACTGGAGACCAGTCCTAGAGCTCCCATGTTGTTGTTGCTTTCTGCTTAGTTCTTGTTAGGTTGTAGGTGCGTAGCGCCTTTCTTTTTCTGTACATTCGTTTATTTCTGTTGGCCATGCTTGGGGACCTTTTTAGACTCTTGTAAGCCTGATGGCTTTTCTGTGATGTTGAACTTTATTTGTGGACATTCTGAGATTAGAATAATATTATTATCTCTCTTTTTTATTATTTTTGTTCTGTTTCGCAATTGCATGGACCTTTGCTTGGTTATACCAGACGCTTTACAGACTGGAGCATCACAGCTTCAAGTCTGAGCGGACTTTTCACGCCTCGCCTTCCGTTTATGGGAAGCGGGTCGTGACAGGTTTTATTGGTGGCCCATGCAGGTCTCTTCTTGCAACTGCGAATTATCGGAACAACGATAAAAAAATAGAATGTCCATTAAATAAATTAGAACATCCAAGTCATGAGCTCTGAGTCTAATAAGAGTGTTTTCCGTGTCTTAGGTGGCTAGAAGTTGTGCTGCCCGAGCATCTGTCTCAGCTTAGTAGGGAAATCCATTAGATCAAGACTATAGTAAGACTTAGTTAGACATCTGTGCTTGCTAGTTAGAGGTCCCTGATTGTTAGTTAGACTTCATGCTAGAAATTTATTTAATCGTCTTAGGAGTTACCTTAGTGGTTCCTGCCTAGCTCTGACCATAATAGACTTCTAGAGTTTCTTTAGTCGTTCGCTTGGGTTCATCGATTTCGGGCCAAGCTGAACGCAGTTCATTACAGTCTAGTTCCTTAGAAAGTCTTAGCACTAAGTTTCATAATAGTTTGTTGATCAACCGTAAGAGTTCCATGTAGAGTTTCAAGAGTCATATCCTAGACGTAATTATGTTTCGATCATGCGACTATTTTCCTTGCCCTCAATTCACGAGATCGCCTCATGACGATCGTCGTTAATTTTCGAATCTCTTCGTTACAAATCTTGAATCTTCTGAAAGTATTTCGATGTTCCTCATTCGCTAAGTTTAAACTCGTTCGAAAACTTTTAATATATATATAAATATACTTATACTTCATGCTCTTCCGTTGACTTAAATTCTTTTTTTGAATTTCAAAAGTTTTGTCGAGATTTTTGATTACTATTTTATAATGTTTTCCAGCCTATACTTTTCATACCTATTTTAATACCTTGTCCCTTTTCATATACTAATTTTATTCTGAACCGCATTTCTATTTTCCCTAATTCGATTTATAATTTTCTTTTCTTACTTATCCCATTAAAACTTATTCGAATAACACATCGCGCTTACCTTTAATATATTTTTCTAAGTTACATGAGACTTCAGCATTCAGCGTGTCGATTTTATACTCATCATTTTCCTACTTCAAATTTTTGTAAAATACTATCTTCATTTAAATTTATCTCCAATTGCAAAATAATTCATTCACCTCCATACTCATTATTCTACATCTAATCCTTATGTCGTGGTTTAACTTTCATGCTACCCTTCTACGTTTTAAAAGGATATTGTTATATTTTTATCTCATAACTTACATTTTATTATATCCTTATCTCGTATTCTATATCCCTCTTCCCTACTTGATTAATCTGAACTATATTTTGTTCCACCCAACCAAGCTATTCCCTTGTATGTCGCCTCATTTGAACCCGTTCATTCTGATCTTGTTTCATTTCAATTTCGATTTAGGTTTCATCACTATTGTTTAGTTATCACATTAGTGCTTACTGTTTTCTACGTTAACCTTAGTATTGTATGGGGGCCCATTAGTATAGATTGTGATGTCGTTGTAGTGCATATAATTACTTGGTATATATGAAGTTGTATGTGTCTTAGTATTTATAAATAGGTGCGTGATAGCTATACCACTCTGGGGATGTCTGTGTATATGAGAATTAGTGTTGGAATATCTACTGGGGTGTATGTAGTTGGAGATATTTAGCAATGGTTGAAATAATATGTTGGTAAAGTTGTGTGTATATTAGGTATAATGATACTAGGGTACTTATAGTTAAATGTGCATGCCTATTATTTGATCTATATGTTAGTACGTGTAGGCGTGTGCTCGTACGTAGGTATGTGCTTGCTATATGAATATGTGTGGTCTACGTACGGTAATAGGGATTATAAATTTGTTTGGTATTGTTTGCCTTTACGGGATGTTGTGTGTGTGCGTGTATACCTCGAGGTATACACGATTATTAAATGTTGTAACTATGCATGGATAGGTATATGTAGCGGTATACTAATTATATGTATATTGATATGGTGTTATATTATATAAATATATATGTGTGTGACTATACGATGAATGCATGTGTAGAGGGGTGTATCATGATTGTGTACGTGTACTGATAATGTAATATTATTATAGTTTGTAAAGTGATTGCATTATATGGTGTTATTTGATTAAATATAAAGTTGTGATTGATATTATGATATGTATGTGTAGTACATTGGTAGGTATATATGTATTAGAGTGTTGTGTTGGTGTAGGTATAAGTATCGTGTTATGTATATAGAGTATTCTGATATGGGTTTTGAGTCTCACTCAAGTTTGAGTGGGTATACTCTAAGTACATTATTACATATATTTGTGGTTTGCGCATAGTACTATGAATATAGTTTTGGATGATGTATGTATAGTGATAGGATTGGTTGTGCCTGGTTGTGTTACGCACATGATTGTGGGTGGCTATACCAGTATGTAGTTATAAATGTTGGTCTTGTGGTATAGTTATACACTAAGGACTTACATGTTTGAATGTATATGTGCTAGCTAAACTTGGTGTGTTGTTGTGCTAAGTATATAGTGGTATGAGTGGTATGTATGAATGTTATATTAGCGTGTATAGGCATGCACCATGCACGGGTAAGTATGTGCTTAGTTATATGTATTCGTGACTATGGTATGTGCGGTGTGACTTGAATATAGTTATAGGACTATATGTGTTGTGAATATATGGTTAAAAATATCTGCATGCATTTGAATAACTATATATATTTGTAAAATTATAGTAATGGTGAATGCATGTTAGATGTAGTAAACCTGATTTAATAATGGTATGGTGTGATTATATGTGTTGATGTGTTTGGTTGTGGATGTATACTAGGAGATATATGGAGTAGTATATCTATGTTTGTTCCTTCATATGTACGTGAGTGCTATGATTGTATTTGCTAGTGTGAAATTATTTTCATGTAAGTATGGGAGACTTAGTTATGTGATAGTGTGATAGCTATATAGGGGATGTACGTCACTACATGAATGATTGAAGTATGTGTATGAATTTGATTGTCTATGATAGGTATAAGCATAAGAGAGTGCATGTGTAAACATGTATGTTGTATTGATGCTTGACTATCCAGTGCAATATTGGCACTCGAAGTGACTACACCTAGTTGAATTATAGTGTGATGTTATTGGGGTAGTTACTAGAGTGGCTAGATATATTTATAATTATAAAGTTCGAGGACGGACTTTATTCTAAGGTGGGTAAGATGTCACGTTCTGTTTTCAATCGTATGCTTTTCGTGCACGTGCTTTTGTTCGTACACATGTTTATTTTGGACCCTTCTTGTATCCGAACCCTATGATGGGATATGCCGTTGTGACCCTCAGGAAGAGTGTTAATTTGTGGAAATATTTTGGAACGTCATTTCACGGGTCGTTCTTCCACAATTTGACTTTGTTTGAAGAGGGGTCGTGAATTTCACTTTCGTCGTGAGATGTTTTTATTTTTATTTTTGTTTCTAGTCGCCCTAACCGTGATCGGTCTCTTTAGTTTCATTTCTCTCGTCGTTACGAATGCCCTGGTATTCTTCTTATAATTTTCGGGCTCCGTTTGACCCACTTTCACTTTTCCCTGTTAAACTATAGT
>CM061133.1:56652031-56896758 GCA_030789695.1 Scilla litardierei | reverse complement strand
AGTGTAGAACTGTGAACCAAATAAAGTAAAGAAAAGCATAGTCCGGATCAGATTTATGATCGGCATACTATACAGGTCGGTGAACAGATTAGTAAATAGAAACGACAACCGATTAGGTCAGCATCACTATGTTAGGTCGTGGTAGTAAAGATTTAGGTCGACAATAACAGTCTGGGTCGAAAAACCTCATAAGTCAAGTCGTTAGGTAACAACAATTTAAGTCGGTAAGGAACTAGGTCGACAGTGATAATAGTTCGGTCGACAGCTAAACATAGTCCACGTTGCTGTCAACAATTACATTGGTAATAGTAATAGATTGGGTAAACAATAGCAGTAAATTAGGCCCGCTTACGCCAACTGGTCAGATAAGTAATGGGTCAAGTTGACATCCAATAATTTAAGTCGGTAACGATTGATTGGGTCGATGGGCGATAACAGATTAGGTCGGCCATGACAATAGGTTGGATTAGCACAGATCAGTAATCAGCTATTAATAACAATAAGTTAGGCTGGCTGAGACCCAAAACTGGTTGGTAAGTGAGGATTTCTTAGTAATGGCCTCAATCGAACCATGAGTTGGCTAAAACGACTAGTCTATACAGTATACGATGCATCTGTTTACGGGAAAGATTAACAGATCATCTGTGAGGGTTGCTAATGCATCTATTTACGGGAAAGATTAACATATCATCGGTGAGGGTTGCCAGATCTAGAAGTGTTGTAACTAGGTCTTCAGAGAGGCAAAGCTCTCAAATTTGTTCATATGAATCATCAAGTCCAACGTTCCAAGTCCAATCAATATTACGTCTAACAGTCCGACCTATAAAATTAATGATTAAACTTTATTATAACAAGTTTGCATGAAAACGAATTAAAAGAAAGCTAGGGTAAACAAAGTCAACCATTCACCGAAGATGGCCGTAAGGAAGAAGATCTATGGAATCCCAGATGAAGTCTAGCAATGTCACACAATTAGTTCGAAGCCTCTATATTAGCCTTTGATCAAAGAAATTTTTGAGGAGAAGGAGATGTGTGCTTAAAAACCCTAGAAAACCAAAACTGGCTATAAATATAGAAGAAATGCTTAAAGGGGTAGAATTGGAATTTGTATCTGTTAGAGTTTAAATTTCTGAAGCAGAGAAAACAGACCGTCTGTGTTCGGATAGATATAAGGTTTCGCTCGGATGAGATAAAAGAGACCGTCTGATTTTTCAAGAAACCCACGATCGGGTCGGGTAAGCAGTCGAGAAACGGTAGAGAAGCGGATCGGTGAGACTAGCGGCCCGAGCCTAATGGTCTGGGCTGGTGGTGCTCGGTCGAAAAGATGGAGAAAGTAAAATAAAGTAAATTGCATGAAAAATATGGTGAAAAAATCCCCAATAATATCGTAGGAAAAATATGGTGTGCTAGGAACAATGTTAATGCCATCTAGATACCTTCGCTGATACCATTGTTGGATCCTTTAGATGTCAAGTGAAAACCAAAGTGGGATGAATAATTTTATGTAAATAAAAATTAGACTTAAAAAGTTTCCTCTAGAATCTCACTTAAGAATTTAATTAGAGTTACCAAATTGATTCTTAAACAACAATATCACAACTTGCAATATATAAACAGCAGAAAATTAAAGCCCAATTGCAATGGAAATACAAGCACAACTGTAACATAAAGAGAGCAAGCAGTCACAAGAAATTATCTTGGTTCATCCACCACCAGGCTACATCCTGCCACAAGCCGTGCTTGGATTAAATCCACTAATCAACTGTCCAAGTATAGAAAGATTACACTTGCCTCTTTAACAAAGAGAACTTTTCGCACACCTCTTCAATAAAAGAATTTACAACCACCTTAACGAGTAATGATTTTCACCACCTCACCAAGTGAGGATTTCCAACCAACAATACCTTAAACAAGTGAGGATTTTTCTTCCCAAACTTACCACCACACAACTTGTGGATTTCCAACTTAAACTTTGTTGTAGATGATGGAGTATATATAGCTAAGAATTGAAGCTTAGTGTAAATGTAGATAAGGAAAAAACAAGTTTTGATATCAAAAGAAAACTAGGATTAAAGTTTAGAGAGATCAAAACTAAGTGACCAGGAGAAACTGCTTAAGAGCTTTGAAAAACTTATGGCCAGAAATTTTTTTTTGAAAGAAGGCTTAACTTGATTTTTCTGAGAAAATTGATCAATAAATTAATACTTAACTTCCCTACCAAAGTTCAATATATAGGCATCAAATCTGCATAAAACAGACTACCCAAACTGCTTCTCTAACAGCTTGTAAAATTCTTCATGTTATATGCCAATGGCTAGCTACTGGTCGACATGAGTTTACTCGCTAGTCGACTAGTTGGGTCACAAGTTGATTAACGGGATTTTACTCGCTAGTCGACTAGTTGGGTCAAAAGTCGACTACTTGTTGAACTCTGGTCAACTAATTCAGTAATTCCAGAAACAGATGAAACTATCTGTAGAAACTAGTCGACTACAATTCTACTACTAGTAGACCAGTGTAAAAGGACTAGTCGACTAAATACATAACTATGATCGACTAATTCTTGACATTTTTCTAGCCTAAATCTAACTTTAGCTAGTCGAATATGTGTTAGTGCTAGTCGACTAATCTGATTGTTATAGCTTATTTTTGGCTTATAACACTATGAAATCTTTTCAAAATAATTTTCAAAAATATTTTTTAAACAATTAAAAAGATTATCCTAATTGTGTCAATTAAGGATGTACAATGTATCTAAAGATAGGACTTAAAAATACATCAAAAATACATATACCATTAATCTTTGATGTACTCCACCGTGAGCTAGGTCCTTATCTTGACTCCTTGTACTCTATAGAATTTGGTGAGCTTCATCCACATGACTTTGAGTTCTTCCTTGTAACCTTTATCCATCTTTAGTAAGCTCCACAAATCTCGGCACAAGTCATCATCATAGCTGTGAAATTATTATCTTTTGTACTCAATCTTAGAGTACATACACTCTCAATCTTATTAGCACCACTAATTGTTTGCTCATCATCAAAATATATCTGAGATAACTCAATATCCCGTTCCTCCAAAATTTTCTCGCAAACGATGAACATACTTTCTAAGAAGATACATCAAGATCCCCTTTCAAGAAAGCCATTATAAGAATAATTACCCACTCTGACAACATTAAGTGGCATCTGTGAGCACCTTCCTCTTCACTTGCCATCTTCTCACAGGCCATTTTCCCTTTATATCCTTCTCGCATGCAATCTCCTCCACTTCGAGTAAGATCCCGTGAATAACTTGATTGGACTCTTATTTGACTACAATTTGACTACAATGCCTTAAAATCTTTTTTCTCGGGCATTAGCACCATAAATTTTATTACTATAGCCAATACTCAAGGTATTATTTGAAAGACTCAAGGTGTCAAATGGCTTTGTTCAGCGATAGCAAATGGGAAAATGATCCTATTTACTACTTCAAACATAAAGCATTTAGGTCGGAGTCATCTTGATCTTTTTTGACGTGTTGTCTGTGCGTAACCCTTAGCTGCAAAACATGGTGCGATAGTTGCCAGGCTGCAGGTTCAGATATTTCTCGCTAAACATGCTGTTTGTGCATAAAAAAACCGAAGCCATACGAAAAAGGTGATGGATAAAAGAAATTGCATGGAAAGAGCAGCATGAATGAAGCCAACTGAACATGTGTTTTGTCAATGTAATGTTTAAAACCAAGTGTGTAAATCTAAATCTAAATGGGCTAGAATTTGCTTTTATATTACGGGGATAAAATCAAGAGTGGCCAAAAGTATACAGCTTGGCATCCCAGGCTGCCAACAAAGCTCCAGCAACTGTCCATGAAAATAGAGACCAGTCTATTTTCATGAACCAACCAACCGAAACAAAGAAGAAAGACAAAAAGAACGGAGAAAATTGATTAGCACTGTAGGCCCCTTTGCACTTAAGAAGGTGACTGCACAGAAGCAAATCTTGATGAAGCCCCCACACAATCTATGGGCGACCCTTGGATTTCAAGACTTTCTCCCTGCATGCTTGTTTGCCAACCAACTACAGCTGTAATAGTCCTCCAGCCAACATCTTTTATGTTTCAGTTAGGTGACTGCAGAGGGAATAGTGAGGTGATATTTGATAATTATTTATTCATATACTTAGGGTTTTGAGTTGCCAGTTCTTTACGTTTCCTCTTCTTCGGCGTTTTTAAAAGATGATTAATCTTTGATTTCCATGTCAGAACATAGACTGATGATACTGTGATATCCCACTAATCCGACCACCGTTTCTTGAATCCTGGAGAAAACTCCAAGAAATTCTCTTCAATTGAAGGTTGATTAGCGATGAAGTTATATTGGCGAACCCCATGCATAATTGTTAATTATTTTCAGCGTGTTAATGCACATTAAACATGCTACTTTTCGAGCATTCAACTGACAATCCAACCAAGCATAGTTCGATCATGCTACACAAGGATCCGAACCAAGAATTACGTTGCTCCTTTTGTATTAATCTAACTTTCATGTGCTACAAATTATACTAAACTGTTTTCAACGGCTCAGCGAGGATGTCTTGCGGAGGATTAATGATGTGTTGGGTTACCGACAGCTTATATGTATGGTATGAATAGGGCCTTAAGACTTTTGGTATCAAGGAGTCTTGGTATCCATCATAATTGTAAAGTACATTTTGTATCATTCTTAATCTATATATATGACATATGGTCTTTGACGTAGACTTGATTCTTAACACGTTATCAGCACGATTACGCTCATAGCGAAGGAAATGATGCGGTGAAGCTCTGACGAATTTTTTGCGACATCTTGAGAAAGGAATCGATGCGCGGAAAAGGTTTCGTAGCACACGCGATCTAGATGTATTTCTAGATTTGTGCAAAAATTCCAATTTTTTATTAATTTCCTAGATCTAATTTTGTTTGTAAATCAAAAGCCTTTTTTATTACTCTAAAACTAATTTTTAGATCACAAACATGAACTTTTATGATCTAGAGACCTAATTATAAGATAAATTTAGCAAAAACATTGTATTGCCTTCAAAATCAAAAATTTTACGATCCCCATGAATACGTCCTGAAGCCGTCGACGAAGCCGGCCTGAAGCCGCAACCACCAAATTCCATGGCCTATAGCCGTCAAACCCTCTCGACAAAGCGATTGGATTCTGGCCTAAACTCCCCATAAATTTCGACCTCAATCGAACTCAATAATCAAGTTGACAGCCAAATCGGTCCTGGTAACCTTCAATCGGCCAATAGCACAAGGACAAACCCATGTACTAGCCATGAGATTTACCACGATCGACCTTGATCGGTCTCATAAGGCCACCAACGGTCTGAAGCCGCATTGATCAAGGCGTTGATCACCGGACTGGAGTGCATCCTCGATCGACCTCGTACGACCTCCACCAGCCGAGATCTTGTTCGAAATAGCCAGAATTACCCTCGCATCTGGCCCGACATGGCCTTAAACAGACGGATACGGCCTAGATCGGCCACCTCCGGCCTCGAGCGGTGACATTTCGTTATAAAACGGCCAACCGCGGCCATTCCCGAGCTGAAATCCACTTCGGACGGCCTGAAGTCCGTTCTGGACGGCCTAAAGCACGATCCGGCTTCGTCGCTGACAGTTGTCGGCGTCGTAGATGCTGGGGTCGGCTTCTTCGCCCTCGCAGAGTAGAACGTCGTAAATGGGCTTGAAGCTCTCAACATTGGCCTCGATGCTGGAGACGCTGAGAATCAACAAACAAAAAATATTTGATAGTTTTTTTTGGCAGCCGGCGATTGACGGCCCCCGCCCGAGGGGGGGGGGGGGGGGCGACGACCCCCCCTCCCCCACGTCCATGAATACCGCCCACCCATGCCGCCACTGGCGGCGGTAGACCCCCAAAAACCCTAACCTCGTTAAGGTTAGGGATAAGGATGGAGAGAGTGGGCATCACGCTGTGTGTGCCAGAAGCCCAATGCCCTTATTTAAAAAACGGAAAATTAAAACCAATCTAACGAGCCTGAAGCCCGTGGCCAGCCCACGGGCCTCAGGCCTCCAGGCCGAATTATTTATATTTTTCTGAAATTATATATATATATATATATATATATATATATATATATATATATATATATATATATATATATATATATATATGAGGTTAATGGGCCAATGCTGACAGCGCTGGAAATTTTTCCAGCGCTGTCCGCATTTTGGGCGAGATAAAAATATTTTTTTTGAAATTTTTTTTGCAGTAGTTAGATATACGTGTTAGGAAGCTCCCCACAAAATTTCAGCTCGATCCGACACCGTTTGAGCCTCCGTTCATCGATTTCAAAAACGTTACGCAAAACTGTGGACAGATTTGCGTAACGTTTTTGAAATCGATGAACGGAGGCTCAAACGCTGTCGGATCGAGCTGAAATTTTGTGGGGAGCTTCCTAACACGTATATCTAACTACTGCAAAAAAATATTTCAAAAAAAATACTTTTAGGTCGCCCAAAATGCGGACAGCGCTGGAAAAATTTCCAGCGCTGTCAGCTCTTCTCCATTTTTCACTATATATATATATATATATATATATATATATATATATATATATATATATATATATATATATATATATAATAAATTTAGAAAATTACCGAAAACCCCCTGAAAATTACAGAAAAATCCAGGAAAATCCAGGAAAATTCTAGAAAATTTTCAGAAAAAACAGGGAACAAAATGTTAGTGGATTGACAATGAAATAAATGGTTTTTAGCGATAAACTTGCTTGGAGATATCAATAAAAATATTTTTTCGGGCATGTTCAGTTTTATATTTTTCCTGAACATAAACCTATTGACAAGGTGCATTTTGTGGGTGGTTCGAAACTTCCGTTTCCACCAAATACCTCATGAAAATTTTCATTTTGGGTTAAATTCACATGAAATTTTCATTGGCATGTCATATAAATCAAGGCATCTTAATAATAAAAAATTAATTTCACAATTGAACATAATTATATTTTCTGCATGCATTACTTAGGATTTTTTTCATGCTTCATATGAATCCCATATGATGACACATTTAAAATACATATATTCATAACTAAAATTATATATATATATATATATATATATATATATATATATATATATATATATATATATATATATATATATATATATATATATATATATATATATAATGGCAAAAGATTAATTAAAATTTTAAAAAGTTTAAAAATCATATCTATATTAACGATTGAACCTGAAGTTCAAATCGAATGTCAATACCCTTCTAACCAATAATAAAAATATATTTGCCTTATGCATACGCATGTAATCGTGACTAAATAGATAAGTGGGAACTATATTCGCACCAACGTATTTATTCCCCTTCTGCATGTTTCTCTATCCACATAAAAACTGAATGACTCAAGAAAATAATGGCCTGAAGACCATATATGAGCATTCAAATGGACTTTCAAAAGTCCCATAAATTTTATAATTGGAAGTATAGAAACAAGCTCATTCCCTTGAATATGTCTCCTTAGAGAGACTAATATTCATTCTTTCTTATAAATAACATTATGGAAGACTGAAAACAAGGGAAGTCTAGGACCAACGACGTCCTGATATATATGAAGAAATGGAAGGTATGATATACCTCGGCATGGAATAAGCAACGGCAAACTAGACCAAACCCAGAAGTTTTGGTAAGACCCATACTGCGATTTCCAATATGAAGTGTCATTAATTTATGACATAGATAATATATATAAAGCTAATCTAATGACGAAATTTGTATATTAAGATATTCCCCGAGAACACATAGACTTTGAAATACTATAATTAGTTGCCATAACATAATTAAATGGAGTATGTTTCTAAACGTATTAATATGTGTATGCTTTTAATAAACTCTTTTTGTTTATATGCATTTCATTCTACTGCAAAATTTTATGCATTATTTTTAGCATTTGTCAAACAATTATAGATTGACAGCTCAAGATGTATGCTATTAATAGCATTTCACCCGAAGAATAGTCCAATAGAAAACTATTTTGGGATGTCTAACTTGAGATTCGGGCTTCGCAAGCCTGAATACTTTATATGAGGATGCCCAGTACTCTCTGAAAAAGAAACATACAAAGTTTCGATGGATATTCGTCAAAACAAAATCCTAATAAATGACTCAAGAATATAATGTCCTTGAAGACCATATTTAAGCGTTCAAATGGATTTTCAAAATTTCTAGTTAAATTCAAAAAAAAAGGAATTAAATGGAACCCCTGATGTGTCTAGAATCGTCCAAGCTTTAAACTATAGAACGATACAATATACCACACTGGATTGATGATGCAATACATCATTAACCAATCCTATAATTCTGAAGAACATGAATTTTCTTCTGAAGGGTACATTTTCATTATCCCATTTAACGGGAAAAATGATTACGTTGTCATCTCCACTACACGTGAACATTGACTCTCAAAATTTCCTCTAATAGAATTTAAGATGATATATTTACTATCATCATTAAAATAATAAAAGCTCTGAGTTTCTTGAGAGTACTTGAGGGATTAAAGTGGACTTATCTACTCCCCACATAGGACTGATGATGTACCTTAGTATACGCATCCGTATATTCTCTAAAAATGGTCATAATCAAACTTATTATCCAACCGTAGTCCAGCTTTTTCACAACATATAGACACATTACTAAATGGTGGGAACATTGGATAATAGTGGGAAATCACCATAATTTGCAACTGGAATAAATTTAAACACGCTAAAGTCTGTGTTCACACCCAAACTGGGTTATTTGAATAAATCATTAACACGATTTAAAAGGATTACTCATCCGTTAAAAATTCGGTTTCTGGTGATTGCATGGGGACATGTTGTCACGCCCCGCTTCCCAAAAATGTGGAGGCGAGACGTGAGAAGGTCCGCACAAACTTGAAGCTGTGAAGCTCCAAGCCTGATAAGCGTATAAAAACACTTATTATGGTAAGTCCTTGCAAAACGAAACGAAACAACAATAATAATAAGGAAATGAGACGACATTTTATTGAATCTCCAAATGTCCATAAACAAATTACAATATCACAGAAAAGCCACCAGGCTAAAGGAAAAAGAGTCTAAGGCCCAACATGGCCAACAAGGTATAACATACATACAAAGGTGCCACGCACCAACAACTAACAGCAAACCTAAACAAAGAAGTGAACACGAGCGGTCTTCAAGACAGGCCCCTGGTGTTCACTCACCTCCACAGCAAACATCAGCATCAGCAACACCCTATCCCCTGCAACAAAGCTCTGGCTCTGGGTCTAACATGTGACACCCAAAAGAGAGAGTGGCACATGTCAGCAAGTCTAGAAAGACTTGTGCAAAGAAACTGAAAGGAATGTAAACTAACAACCTAGCAGTTATAATATTAAGCAATGACATGGCAGTTAAGTATGTTGCAACAGTTTAAAGGAAGAGACAAGCACGCACGATGTAGCAAAAGCTACCAAATCACTAATTCACGAATCACTTATCACGATTATCACTTATCACGATTATCACTTATCACGATTATCACTTATGCACTAGAGATTTCGCCTGCTGGCCGGAGTGGCGGATCAGGCCAACTTGGGGCTCAGGTGGCCGCATATCTCTTACCCCACCCATATGTGTCGAGCGTTGGGGTTTCCAACTACAGGGCTCGCTTCTGGAACACAAGCCAGGAAAATAATAGTATTGTAGCGTGTGCTACGCAATCACGATGAATAATCACTATGCAATGACATGAACAGATATTTGTGTACCGTTAATTTAAATTAAACGTGACATACAAGCATGATGAAGGTGACGGACCAAGCTTCGTTGTCAAGCTAGGTCAATGGCGTCTAGACGGCTATCCTTTCACCGTCTAGTCTCTTTTACGCTAAAGCAAGGGAAATGGCCTAAGACATGGCCCAAAACAAGAGATGCAAGTTTCACTTGCCTCGCGCCAAGGAAGATGATCAACGAGGCACGCCACAAAAGTCATCTACGGAGAGGAAATCGCTGCCACAGAGAAACAATCATCAAACAACATCCACCTAGTTTAATATTAGGGTTCCAATAAAATCAGAAGGAGAGTTATGAGAAAAACCAAAGGATCGAACCCCACAGTATAGAAGCGGAAGATCGATGCCGAGCAAGCACGACAACGGAAGAACGATCCGGGGAAACCTAGGGTTCAGATCTGGAAATGGATGGAGAAGTTTGGAGAAATAGGGTTTTGGGGGATTTTGGGGGTTTGATGAGATTTTGAGGAAGATGAGAGGTAGAATGTGTTAAGGGAGAGTTTGGATGATGGATTTTGGGCTTGGGATGAAGGATCAATGGCTTGAGGAAGATGGGGGCTCAATGGGGGAGAAATTAGGGTTTTAGGTCGTGAGGGAGAAGAATAAAACGTTTGGAGGGGTATTTATAGAGTTTGGTGGCGGCTAGGGCAAAACTAGGGTTTACAGCACTGGTTAGTCGGTCAAAGAACAACCACTGATCGACTAGTTTGGGAACTAGTCGGTCGGTTGACCAACGCAGACCGACTAATCGCAAACAGTAACCCCATGCGAAAACCTGAACTAAGAGTTAGTCGGTCAAAGAACAACTACTGACCGACTAGTTTGGAAACTAGTCGGTCGACGAACGTTCTTGGACCGACTAAGAGTAAACAGTAACTCGACTGTACAGAAGAACTAAGAATTAGTCGGTCTGAGTACAAAACTTAACCGACTAGTTTAACAACTAGTCGGTCGAAAGATGAACTTAGACCGACTAAACAGAAACAGTAACTTAAGTAAAATTAATCCAAGGAACTAGTCGGTTTGAGTAGAGTTGCCGACCGACTAGATCTCAATCTAGTCGGTTGGTTCCCCTTCTCGAACCAACTAAGATGCACTAAAGTGCCGATTCGAATCGCAGAGCTTCGGGAAGATTCCTATGGCTTCTAAGATCACTCTAACTCTAAGATATGAGCGATTTGAAGCTCTCCACGAATGACTTACTCCGAAATCGACGATCGAAGGAAGAAGCTAGAAAATCACGACGAAACGATCGAAAGTGAAAGCTATGGCGACGAAAACCACACATCCAAGGAGAAAATCCATCAAGCATATATTTTAATATAGATAATCCAATTACACGAAAACCAGTCGTTACATCCTACTCATCTTAGAATAAAGTCCGTCCTCAGACTTTCTAACATATCTAGTCGCCCTAGTAACTACCCTCAATCAATATCACATCAAAATTTCAACCAAGTACATTCATTTCAAGTGCTTATATATACTTGCACTAGAAATCAAATATTACTACCACTACACACATATTTTCACGCACATAGTACACTCATATTTATTATAGTCAATCAATTTCGTATACGTATTTCAATCACATATATATAGTCAATATATTTATACAACAATAAACACTTATTACTTACCATAAGAAAATAACCAAGCCTCTCTTATTTGAAAATAATTTCACATTTATTTAGTCATTCAAATACATGCAAATATTTCACCATACTTTCACCTCACATATAGTCCTATAACTATATATTGGTATAGCCACCCACAATCGTGTGCGTAACACAACCAAGCACAAACAACTCAAACACCATACATACATCATCCATCACTTTTCACCACCACATACAATTATACCAAAGTACATAGAGTATACCCACTCAAGCTTGAGTGAGACTCAAATCATAGCAGGACATTTATAAGCGTAACACAGCATCCATACACATACCAATACCACTCCAAGGCATACACATCCACGTATCACATATTTTCACACCATACCCATCCATTTATAATTACCATATCAACACATCAACTACATACAAGTTTAAGAGATGCAATAGTCGGGTATACCTCCTGATATACACGCATACGACATCTCATAAACAAGTAGTACCAATCAAAATTATCATTCAGTTATCATACGTATATCACATTATACTCAAGCAGAAAATTACCTACACACAACATACAAATGCCAACACCCATACCACTATATACACACCACGAAATCAACACTACGACGACATAACCACTTAACTAATGGGCCCACCAAACTATAACAAGGTTGACACAGGCAACGACAAGCTCTATTGGTTAGACAAAAAGGAAAGAAACTGAAATCAAAAGCGTAACGAATAGAAAGATCGAAAAGCATGAAAACGGTCGTGTAATGATGTAATGATGCTCCATTGGGACACATGGAAAATAGTGTAAATAACATATTCTAAAATAAGAAAAGTTTGAAAACCGTTATACGTCAAAAGTTGGAGTCCCTTTTCGTATAAAAATATTTAGAGGTCGATAAAACAAATTGTTTGAAATAAATTTGAGTCGAATATACATAATAGGAGAAAACAGTTTATTGGCTTACATAAAGTCATTAAAAAGGAAGTAAATCATTTACACGAATTTTGAGGTCGTAGTTTTAGAAAATATTACGCGGTAGTAACTTAATAACGTTTGCAAAGTTTGAAATGAAATTAAATTAATTGAAAATTTTAAACTCAGGTTGAATGCTTTCAAAATCCTTAAGCCAGGGAAAATTTAAAGTAATTGATATTGAAGCTATTTTTAGAGGAATCAGGATTTGCCAAAAAGAGACTGTTTTACACAAAGCTCTTAACATACGAGCATTACGAGCCTGGCGCTGACATATAAAAATAATTGAAATTCCATTTAGGTTAGAAATTACTCTAAAGGCATGTATGGTGAGCGGAAAGATAACAATAGCTTATTAGTAGTATTATCAAAATTTATAGTGAAACTTTTAAAAATCAAATTTATGGAGGGTCTAGATCAGAAAAGATCATGAAATAACGATTTTTACAAAAATCGGAAATAGGGGAAACGAGGAGCATAACGGTCGTAGTTTTGATATCTAAAAATTTATTGAAATTCTATTTTAGAAATCATTTTTAGAAATATGCATGACGAATGGAAAGATAATAACATCTTAGTGGTATGGAAGTAAGTAGGAGGATATATACATATATAGAATTATTAAATTGGTAATAAGCTTTAAAACCGAATTTTGGAGGTCTAAATCAGGAAATGGTTTCGAAAAGTAATTTTACGAAAATCTGAACTAGGGAAAACGTTGAGCATAAAATCGACTCGCTAAAAGCCGAAGTCCAAAGGGACTTGAAAAGTTTATTAAGAGTAAGCACGAGGTGTTTTCGAATAAAAATTTTAATAGCACAAGTAAGAAAAGAAATTATGAATCGAGTTAGGAAAATAGAAATACGGTTCGGAATGAAATTGGTATATGAAAAGGGACAAGACATTTATATCGATACGAAAGTATATGCTGAAAATATTATAAACTTCTAATCTAAAAATCTCAACACTAGTTTCGATATTTAAAAACATAAATAATTTTAGTTAGCGAAGGAGCATGAAACCTTACATATATCAAAAGTGTTTCAAACAAATTTAAACTTAACGAAAGAAGAAGATCGAAGATACCTTTAGGGAAATAAGGATTCGCCAAAAGAACGTGTTGGTATAAAAACTTTTGAAGTACGAGTACGACGAACCTATAATTGATATATACAAAATTAGTTGAAGTCCATTCAGTTTTGGAAAATACCCCTAAAGGTATGTATGATGAGTGGTTAAAATAAATTTTTTTGTAGTTAGGAAAAAGGACGGTATATCGAACCATCAGGATAGTAATAAAGTTTAAAAATCGAAATGCGAAAGATACATTGTTAGAAAAAAAAATAGTACAAGATAGTAATTTTTAAAATTACGACCAAAAGTCTTCAAAATTCAAGAACGACTTTTAACTCCATCGAAATTTAGGGAGACATATTTAAAGAAGTTTAGAACAAAATTTAAATTGAGTGAAGCTTCAAATAATGAAAGCATTCGAAAATAACTTTGGAAGAATCAAGATTTGCAACGGAAAACATTTGAAGATCAAGGATAATTGTAAGGAGGTGGTCATGTGAATTGAGGACAAGGGAAGTGGTTATGGAAACGTAATTTTCCAAAAATCTGTAGTCGGGAAAATGTTTGAACATAACTTTGATTTGTTGAAAGCTGAAATCATCCGTGACTTGAAAAGTATATTAAGGGAGTGCGACGAGTCATTTGAATAGCATAAATAAGAAAGGAAAATTCATAAATCGAATTTGGAAAATAGAATTGCGGCTCAAGATTAAATCGATTTGTGAAAAGGGACAAGACATTCAAATAGGTATGAAAGGTATAGGCTGTAAAACATTATAAAACAGTAATCAAAATCTCGTCAGAACTTTCGAATTTCAAAAATTAATTTAAGTCAAGGAAAGAGTACGAGATATAAGTATACATATTACAATTGAAATTCCATTTAGCTTGGAAAAGATCTTAAAGCATGTATGCTATGCGATTAAAATGGATCTCATAGTTAGAAAATGGTACATCGAATTTTTTCCAAAATAGTATTGGAGTCTTTAAACCGAAATGCGAAAATATAGACAAGAAAATGGTCACGAGATAGCAATTATAATTACAACCATTAGACTCCGAAATCGACAAGGAATTTTACTCAATCGAAAAGTGAGAAATTTTAAGTATATACGTAGCGGGTTTTAAAACAAAATTAAAACTTAACGAAAACTTTAATAAGGGAAAATAGAAAAATAACTTTAAAAGAAATTAAGCTTTGCGAATGGGGACATTCGAAGGATCAACGATTATAGAAACGTGGTGGTCATGGGAATCGAGGCAAGGGATTTGGTCGGATGATCAGAGCATAAATACGCCTAGGTTATGACTTAGGAAAATCTACGGAAACTCCTACGGTCAACTAACTAAAGATTATGGAACTAAGCGCTAAGACTCCCTAAGGGCTAGACATCGATGAAATGAGTTCAGCTTGGTCCGAAATCGATGAACCCAAGCGAGAGACCAAAAAATTCTAGAAGTCTACCCTAGTCAAAGCTAGACAGGAACCACTAAGGTAACTCCTACGACGACCAAATCAACTCCTAGCGGGGAGTCTAACTAATAATCAGAGGCCTCTAACTAGCAAGCACGGACGTCTAACTAAGTCTTCCTACCACCTAGTGACATAGGAAAACTACTAGACTCAAGGCTTATAAATTGGATGTTCTAATTTATTTAATGGACGTTCTTTAATTTTTATCGTTGTTCCGATAGTTCGCATTTGCAAATGGACCTGCATGGGCCACCAATAAAACCTGTCACGCCCCGCTTCTCAAAAATGTGGAGGCGAGACGTGAGAAGGTCAGCACAAACTTGAAGCTGTGAAGCTCCAAGCCTGATAAGCGTATAAAAACACTTATTATGGCAAGTCCTTGCAAAACGAAACGAAACAACAATAATAATAAGAAAATGAGACGACATTTTATTGAATCTCCAAATGTCCATAAACAAATTACAATATCACAGAAAAACCACCAGGCTAAAGGAAAAAGAGTCTAAGGCCCAACATGGCCAACAAGGTATAACATACATACAAAGGTGCCACGCACCAACAACTAACAGCAAACCTAAACAAAGAAGTGAACACGAGCGGTCTTCAAGACAGGCCCCTGGTGTTCACTCACCTCCACAGCAAACATCAGCGTCAGCAACACCATATCCCCTGCAACAAAGCTCTGGCTCTGGGTCTAACATGTGACACCCAAAAGAGAGAGGGGCACATGTCAGCAAGTCTAGAAAGACTTGTGCAAGGAAACTGAAAGGAATGTAAACTAACAACCTAGCAGTTATAATATTAAGCAATGACATGGCAGTTAAGTATGTTGCAACAGTTTAAAGGAAGAGACAAGCACACACGATGTAGCAAAAGCTACCAAATCACTAATTCACGAATCACTTATCACGATTATCACTTATCACGATTATCACTTATGCACTAGAGATTTCGCCTGCTGGCCGGAATGGCGGATCAGGCCAACTCGGGGCTCAGGTGGCCGCATATCTCTTACCCCACCCATATGTGTCGAGCGTTAGGGTTTCCAACTACAGGGCTCGCTTCTGGAACACGAGCCAGGAAAATAATAGTATTGTAGCGTGTGCTACGCAATCACGGTGAATAATCACTATGCAATGACATGAACAGATATTTGCGTACCGTTAATTTAAATTAAACGTGACATACAAGCATGATGAAGGTGACGGACCAAGCTTCGTTGTCAAGCTAGGTCAATGGCGTCTAGACGGCTATCCTTTCACCGTCTAGTCTCTTTTACGCTAAAGTAAGGGAAATGGCCTAAGACATGGCCCAAAACAAGAGATGCAAGTTTCACTTGCCTCACGCCAAGGAAGATGATCAACGAGGCACGCCACAAAAGTCATCTACGGAGAGGAAATCGCTGCCACGGAGAAACAATCATCAAAAAACATCCACCTAGTTTATTATTAGGGTTCCAATAAAATCACAAGGAGAGTTATGAGAAAAACCAAAGGATCGAACCCCACCGTATAGAAGCGGAAGATCGATGCCGAGCAAGCACAGCAACGGAAGAACGATCCGGGGAAACCTAGGGTTCAGATCTGGAAATGGATGGAGAAGTTTGGAGAAATAGGGTTTTGGGGGATTTTGGGGGTTTGATGAGATTTTGTCACGACCCGCTTCCCTAAAATGGAGGCGAGACGTGAGAAGGTCCGCTCAGACGTGGAGCTGTGAAGCTGCACACCTGATAAGCGTCAATTTAGTATAAGCAGGTCCCTGTAATCACAAAAGGAACAACAACAACAACAATAATAAAGAGACCGATATGAAATACCAATCCCAAAGTTTGTCCACAAAAATATTCAACATCACAGAAAAGCCACCAGGCTAACAGGAAAGAGTCTAAGGCCCAGAACAAGGCCAAACAAAAGCAACACAAACATAACAGAGTATCAAACTAGGTGCCACGCACCGACAACTAGGCAGTCCAACAAAAGAAGCTAAACGAAAACACTAAGACTGATCCCCAGTGTCAACGTAGTCCTCGATCAACGCGGGTCCTGACTCAGCGTCAGCGAACGCCCCGTCCTCAGCAAGTAACTCGGGCTCGGGCTCTAACATGTGTCACCCAAAAGAGAAAAGGGGCACATGTCAGCAAGTCTGAAGACTTGCGCAAGGAAACGAAAAGAAAGGTAAACTAACAACCTAGCAGTTAAAGTATGGTGCATGGCAAGTAAATTAAGGTAGTAACAAGTAAAGTAAAGGAGAGTACAAGTGGCAAGTGGTTGTTGTGACATGTAATGTCAAGTAACAAGTACAAGTACAAGGGATCAATCAACGAGTGCCATATTGCCCGCAGGCTGTGTTCAAGTATCAAGTACAAGGGATCACTCAACGAGTGCCCTATTGCCCGCAGGCTGTGTTGAGCTCGTCTTCTGGAACACGAGCCAGAAAGTGAAATTAGCATAGGATTGTGCCCCCGCAAGGTGGGTGCCTAGCCGGGACCAATAGTACAAGTATGTAGCGAAGCTACGCAATCACGATGAGTATTCGAGCATGCAATGACATGAGCAGATATTCGCGTACCGTTAATTGTATTTAAACGTGACAGGCAAAATGCAATGACATGAACATATTCGCGTACCGTTAATTGAAATTAAACATGGCAGTTAAAATGCAACAGCAGTTAGGGATGCATGGATGACATGAACAGTTAACTCGCGTACCGTTAAGGGAAAGTAAACGTGACATACAAGCATGATGAAGGTGACGGACCAAGCTTCGTTGTCAAGCTAGGTAAATGGCGTCTAAACGGCTATCCTTTCACCGTCTAGCCTCTTTTACGCTAAAGCAAGGTAAATGGCCTAAGACATGGCCTAAATCAAGGGATGCAAGTTTCACTTGCCTGATACCGGGATCGACGAGCAATGAAGATCGTCACACAAGCTAACTACGGAATGGATCACTGTTATGGCAAAACAATTATTAGCACAATGATCCTAAATAAGTTTCTTATTATAACCCTAATCATCTAATCAATCCATTTTATTAGGGTTTCACAATGTCAATGTGGGTTATGATAAAATTAAAGGAATCGAGTATTACCGCGTAGGGAACGGGAGAATAACGCCGAGCAACCACGGCGACGGAAGAAACGCTCCGGGGAACCTAGGGTTCAGATCTAGAAATGATTGGAGAAGTTTGGAGAAATAGGGTTTTGGGGGATTTTGGGGATTTGATGGAGATTTGGGGAAGATGAGAGGTGGAATGAGTGGAGGGAGGGTTTGGATGATGGAGGATGAGCTTGGGATGAAGGATCAATGGCTTGAGGAAGATGGGGGCTCAATGGGGGGAGAAATTAGGGTTTTAGGTCGTGAGGGAGGAGAAGAAAACGTTTGGAGGGGTATTTATAGAGTTTGGTGGCGGCTAGGGCAAAACTAGGGTTTTCTGCACTGCTTAGTCGGTCAAAGGCCAACTGCTGACCGACTAGTTTGAGATCTAGTCGGTCGGTTGAACAACGCAGACCGACTAAGTGTAAACAGTAACTCCAGTCGAAAACCTAAACCAAGAGTTAGTCGGTCAAAGAACAACTACTGACCGACTAGTTTGACATCTAGTCGGTCGATGAACGTTCTTAGACCGACTAAGAGTAAACAGTAACTAGTGTCAAAAATAGTTGATGAGTTAGTCGGTCAAAGAAGCATTACCGACCGACTAGTTTGCAACCTAGCCGGTCAACCAACGTTCTTAGACCGACTAACGATAAATAGTAACTCCAGAATAATTTAGAAAGCCAACTAGTCGGTTCAAGAAGGTTTGCCGACCGACTGGATCGTCATCTAGTCGGTCGGTGGCCCTTCGTACACCGGCTAATTAGCACCAAAAGTTCCGATACGGAGCGCGGAGCCCCGGGATCGATTCCTAAGATTCCTAGGCTGGATCTAACAATAAGATATGACCAATACGAAGCCCGTCACGAATGACTTGCTCCAAAATCGACGATCCTACGGAAGAAGCTAAGAAAACACGACGATATGATCGAAAATGAAAGTTACGGAGACGAAAACCACATATAGGGAGAAAATCCACCAAAACACATATTATAATATAATATATCCAGATACATGAAAACCAGTCGTTACAGATTTTGAGGAAGATGAGAGGTAGAATGTGTTAAGGGAGAGTTTGGATGATGGATTTTGGGCTTGGGATGAAGGATCAATGGCTTGAGGAAGATGGGGGCTCAATGGGGGAGAAATTAGGGTTTTAGGTCGTGAGGGAGAAGAAGAAAACGTTTGGAGGGGTATTTATAGAGTTTGGTGGCGGCTAAGGCAAAACTAGGGTTTACAGCACTGGTTAGTCGGTCAAAGAACAACCACTGACCGACTAGTTTGGGAACTAGTCGGTCGGTTGACCAACGCAGACCGACTAATCGCAAACAGTAACCCCAGGCGAAAACCTGAACTAAGAGTTAGTCGGTCAAAGAACAACTACTGACCGACTAGTTTGGAAACTAGTCGGTCGACGAACGTTCTTGGACCGACTAAGAGTAAACAGTAACTCGAAAGTACAGAAGAACTAAGAATTAGTCGGTCTGAGTACAAAACTTAACCGACTAGTTTAACAACTAGTCGGTCGAAAGATGAACTTAGACCGACTAAACAGAAACAGTAAATTAAGTAAAATTAATCCAAGGAACTAGTCGGTTTGAGTAGAGTTTCCGACCGACTAGATCTCAATCTAGTCGGTTGGTTCCCCTTCTCGAACCAACTAAGATGCACTAAAGTGCCGATTCGAATCGCAGAGCTTCGGGAAGATTCCTATGGCTTCTAAGATCACTCTAACTCTTAGATATGAGCGATTTGAAGCTCGTCACGAATGACTTACTCCGAAATCGACGATCGAAGGAAGAAGCTAGAAAATCACGACGAAACGATCGAAAGTGAAAGCTATGGCGACGAAAACCACACATCCAAGGAGAAAATCCATCAAGCATATATATTAATATAGATAATCCAATTACACGAAAACCAGTCGTTACACATGTAATTACACTACAGACCATCAAAACTCCTCCTGAACCGATTTACGTGGGCCTGTTTACCCCATATAAACAGTTTCCGAGAACTCCTAATGGGGGAAGCGTTTAGAGCACATCTTAAAGACTGTGACATGATGTGTCCACATCCCATCATGATGCCTTAGATCTATTTATCTGGCTTAATTATCCCAGGTAAATAGATTCTGAGCACTCAAAACGGGGGATGTATTTAGAGCACATCTTGAAGATTGTGCCTTGATGGGTTTTATATAGAGAATAGATAGTGAAGATTAGATCCTGAAGATCCTTCACATTCAGAACTCTTTAAATTTCGAGTATTAGGTTCAACATGGATATTACCATCATCCCTGAGCTTGAAGCTCAGTTGACCATTTCAAATATCATGAATAGTGTTGAGATACTGAAGATCCACACTAATGAAACTGTTAAACAGTTTTCGGATATATTTACTAACAACCCTACTGCTAAAAATCCCGATAGTATTGACATACCAAAAATAATGGAAGCAATCCACCAGTGCAGAGGTGGATGTCCTCAATGAATGAGAGGACATACCAGGAGGCTCCAAAGAGAGGAATACTCATGGAGACCTTTATACAATACCACCACAGGAATGCGAGCTCATCTCCATATCCTCTTTGTTTCCAGAACCTCTAGAAGAGGTTAATCTGGAATAAATTGAAATATTAATGTATAATGTACGTACAAGGGGAGATGTTTTGATAAAAACACACATGTCGACAACTTTTTCACGTTTCATTTTGCCACTAAATGTGATATTTATAAATATCGTTCCACACTCCGTTTCCTGAAGCAAACGTAGAGATTGGCCAAATATGTGGAACAATGCAATAATAAACTGAGCTAGACTCACTTATAAAACGTGAAAGTGTTTGGACCAGAAGTCCTGATATCAAAAAGGTATCAAACATGTGGGCATAATGAGTATTGAATAAACACATATATAAATAAATAAAATCGTATGCTAAGCAACATGCTATAGCTTAGAGGTTCATTTCGCTGAAACCAGGAAATAATCAAGTAACATGAGCTTGACTCACTTACAAATAAAACTGATGCATCAGGTTCCCTAGTTATGTCTGCAAAAATCCTGTGATTGGCAAAGGAAAATTTTGGGGGATGTTGTGACAGCATACCTTTATGGATTTATTCCTAATTTCCTTACTTGCCTGAATAGACTCTGAGACGTCTATTTAATGAAAAATATAAAATACAACCAAGAAAATTCCTTATAAAAATAAGGACTCTTTCTAAAGGTTGCATTTGCATCTTTAAAAGAGCAAAAGAAAATGTTAGGAGATAATATTTGTAAATGACTCAAATCTCATCGGATCTACTGAAGAGAAAACCGAAAAATCTGTTTAAGCCTACCTATCATATATGATATGAAAGACCTAGGTAAAAATCCTGGCTTACAGACTTATCATCCAGAAGATAATCACATCATCCAGAAGATGAAACTCTCGTCCAAAAGATGAAACTCGCATCCAGAAGATGAACACATCATCCAGAAGATGAAGCTATCATCCTGCAAATGACAACATTATCCAGAAGATGATCATACAAAAGATGAAAATAACATTTAGAAGATGAAAACCAATTGACATTTAACTTCATACACCTAAAGTTGATGAAGAAAATGGACAATTGTAATCCACTAAATACAACTATTGGTTGTATGTGTGTACATGTAGACCCATTCCGTTCACTGAAAGAGTGGAAGGATATCGTAGGTTCTGAAGTGGTTTTACTTGAGTGTTTTTGGTACACTCTAATAGCTGGCCAACTCCATGCTTCTCTATATAGTGTTGGTAGTAAATCTGTTAGCCAGATACATTGTAGCGCCTGTAGCGCGTCCCTAGACCGGAGCTACGCCTCTCTTATGCTACCTCAAAGGGTCAATATTATAAAGGATTATTCTCCATGTTAAATGTATTTGCAGATGCAGGCTACCGATTATCGCGATGACAACAGACTTTAGGTACATGTTTTACCCACGAAGGAAAAGCTACCAACTGGAGATCTGCAAAGTACGCAACCAAGGCAAAATCATCCTACCATTCCAAGAAGCTCATCATCCCAGAAGAAAATCAAGAGTATGCGTAGCTACGCCTTGAAGTACCTCGCAGACACAGTGACGACTGGGTCAGAGACTATAGACATGGAGTTATTTACCGAGTCTGCAGACCATGCCACTTTCCTAGCCCATCCTTGTGGAAGCTACATCAAAGGTGATGAGACAGAGCACACCTTTTCATTGGAGCTCCCTTAGATTCAGTAGCTACCATAATGAGCGATACTTGTATAGATGAGCGATGCTTTTATTTTGTATTTATTATCGAAATGTAGTAGATGAGATTGATGTATAGCTGCCTAAGAAATCTGCAAGCCTGAAGCTTGTACAGATCAGGGGGAGTTAAATGTAGAGTTGTACTATTTTTCCTTAAGCTATGATTTTTTCCACTGAGTTTTCCGTAGCCAAAGGTTTTAACGAGGCAACCAGATTAGCTCAGGATCCAAAAGTATCCACCCCTTCTGATATCAGTAGCACTATGAATCCTGAAGCATTCATATGTCGAGTTTACAATGATGGATGGATAATGGGAAGTGTTATGAATAGGATCTTGAGACCTTTGGTATCAATGCCCCTTGGTATCCACCATAATTGTAAAGGACCTTTTGTATCCTTTTTAATCTATATAAATGACCTATGGCCTTTGGCATAAACTTGATTCTCAACAATCGAGTCTTTTTGGGGGGGTCATCTGGTAATTGAAGCGACCTAGAGCTTTTGAGCAATTATGCATGTCATGTTTCATTGGTGTTTATGCATGGCTGTGTTTCTCTTTGAGTTGTTCATGTTTGTATCGTGTGTGTGATTTGAGTTCTTGAGTAATGAGTTTCGGAGTATCTGTGATTCTTATCTATGTTATATATGTATACCTCTTCCTATGTGTCACACATATACACACAAAGTAAGTATAGTCGTTATATGACACATGTCTCGTCACTCACATCATTTCTGTCACGTCTACTTACGTTATAAATTCACTTATATCATAAATTCATGTGACCGTATTAATTCCTTATTCTCACCTTCCTTGTCATAGATTCACTAAATTTATACCCATCTGCATCCTCTACCACTATTCTTTTCATCATATGACCCTAAGGTGGGACATGGTTTTGAATCCCCCCAACCCCAAAACGAAAAAAACTCAAAAAAAAACTTTCACAATCTTTATTCACAACCTTTGTGTTTTAAGAATGAATCTCGTCATCTTTCTACCAAACATTTTTTCAGTCAGCCAACCAAGTCAAAATCTTTTATGTTTTGGATAATAGATATTGTTGTGAACGTATTTCTTGGTAGACCAGATGTCTTTATTTATATGGGATGGGGAGAGTTTATACATGGCTAGGATGCAATCTTTTAAAGGGTAAATGACATTAAAATACCCTAACGTTTGGGCCATTTTCACTTATATACCCTATCGTTCATTTTGGTAAACTTTGATACCCAAATCTAAATTTGATGTAGGATTGGAGGAGGAAATATTGTCTGAAGAGGAGGCTGAAAACACTGTGCATCCCAGACATAGGAAGACTGATTGAATGCATGTATTTGGAGGCCTCTTCAGACAATATTTCCTCCTCCAATCCTACATCAAATTTAGATTTGGGTATCAAAGTTTACCAAAATGAACGATAGGGTATATAAGTGAAAATGGCCCAAACGTTGGGGTATTTTAATGTCATTTACCCTCTTTTAAATAGATGACAATCTTATCATCTCATAAGATAATCTCTTTATAACACTCCCCCTTATCCTGCCATAAGTGTGAACTCTGCTCATGAATAATTTGGGATTCTGAGCATCAAATGAGTATCACAAGGGTGGATACTTCAAGATCCTGAGTTGATAGGATTTGCCTTGTTAAAACATTTGGCTATGAAAAACCTTATGCGAAAAACCATAGATAAGGAAAAAAAGTACAAATGCTCTTTCCCGCTTCCATCCAATGCCCCAATAGAAGCGGTGTCGCGGATCTGTCTGATTCGTCAGATTTCGATCCAACATCCCATTTCATTCCCGATGAAGACTCGGAGTTGGGTGAGAAGAGAAGCAGGGCATGGCCACGTGGCGCGATCGCATCAGCTCAACACTCGATCGGACTGACTCTATTGAAGGGGAGCGAAGAAATGATTTGAAGCAGATCCAAGCGATCAAAGAAGGCATGGGGAATGTGGCAAGCAATCATCAGATCCCGCCTTTAATCCAACGGTAGACGTTTGCAGCAACATGCGAAGCAGGTATAAAGCATCTTGGGGAGCGGATTTGGACCCGTAAGCAACCTGCATGACCATTAAGGAGAAAACAATATAAATATGCTTATTTGGCTCATGTTTTGGGGGATATTCTTGGCATATTTTGAGTTATTACAAGTGTATTTGGTCGTAACTTTTGGTGGCCCTGGAGACAGAGGCAGAGAGCAATTGTTTTAGGAGACCTAGGGTCCAATTGGATAGATTTAGTGATAAATTCCCTAACTTTTTCTTTGTATTTTGAGTATTGGACGGGTATTTTGAGTATTTGATGATGTATTTGTCTATGAATATTGATTCTTTTCTCTCCATACATGGCTAATTCTCATATGTGTTGGTTGTGATGTAGTTAAGGCTATGTAATTTTTGATTTTGATGTCTTTTTGCCCTATTTTACATGTTAAAGCAAGTATTTTATTAGTTTCTACGTGTATTATTAATCAAGTATAATCATCGTTGATGTACTTGGATCGAATATGATCTGTGCAGAGTTATTCATGGCGTGATCTTTGTGGACATTGCCGTGACCCTTGCGGGCACATAAGCTGAACTTCCTCATGAAACTAATAATTTATTCGATACTTATGGCACTTTTTGATGATCTTTTATCGTTATATTTTCTGACGTTTGCCTACCCTTGCGGGGTGAAGCATTGAGTTATAGAAAAGATATTAATAATCATTGATTGCAAAGACCCTAACGAAATCACGACCCATGCATACTCTCCATATTGGTACCCTAATATCGAATTAGGATTATTTTTAGTCTTTAAAACTCTTGACACCATCATTGTATCTCTGAAAGTTGGTAGTTTCTTATCGTATTAGTACTCTTTATAAATTGAAATTTGTGGTTTTGCAGGTTAGTTGTCATGTGATACGATACCTGGACGCACCAGGATTAGTACTTGTTCGATCTCTTATACTTCGGAGTATCGCTCACATCTTTTGAGATGCGTCAAGTTCTTGGCACTGTTGTCGGGGACATCGGTACTTGTGATCTACAATTTTAGTTGGTATAGAGGAGTATTCAGTGAAATCCTTCCCCCTTATAGTTTAGGAATTTTTATTTTTTTATTTTTGTTTTTTTAATATATTCGACAGAGTTCTATTGCTAAGAATGTGGGCTCTGGTTCACAGAGAACATCAATGAGTACTTATGATGCTAAAGGAAAATCTATAATAGGGGGGAATGAGCATCGTTATATGAGATGGTTAGCGGTGTCTAATCGTAAAGATCGGCTTCAGAAATAGTGGGTGCAAGTTGCGTAGAGTAACATTCCTAAGGCGGTGAATGTTGGTGGTGTTAGACCTACCCATGTGGACAGTTCCAAAATTTCTAGTATCAGTGCTCCCTTCACTCCAAAATTTAACGCTGGAAGTATGCAGAAACGTTGGGCGGATGTTTGTATTATGGGTAAAAGTAAAGATGAAGATTGTATCTTGGAGTGCATAGCCCCTAGGATTGACTCTGGGGGGAAGGCTGATTGTGACTATTACCAATGAAGAGAAAAATACCCTTGTGGGTTATGTACTGGGAAGCAGACCGTATTTTTCACTTTGAAAGCTTGTGTTTTACGTATGTGGAAACCTTCTGGTGGTCTTGAGGTCTTCTCTCGAGAAAATGGGTTCTTCTTTTTTAAATTCTCTCTAGCTGAAGACTGTAATAGAATCCTTTAGGAGGGCCCCTGGTTATTTGGTGGCCGATTAATTGTCATTAGAAAGTGGAGTGCTGATATTGGTATGGGTCGTGATCTTCTGTCTTTGGTCCCTGTTTAGGTAAGGTTTCCGTCCTTGCACTTAAAACTATGGTCCAAAAGTATTATCAGCAAGGCAACAAGCATTATTGGCAGGCCTTTATATATGTACAGAGCCACAACTAAGGGAGAAAGACTTGCATATGCAAATGCTTTGTGGAAATATATGCAACTCGTTCTCTACCTCATAATATTTGTCTGGATATAGAAGGTGAACAACGCATGGAGTTGGAAGTTATCTATGAATGGGTTCCTCCCAGAAGTACTAAGTGTTATAGTTTCAGGCATGTGGATTTGCAATGCCCTTCAGTCTCTATGTGGAAGATTAAACAGTCACTTCCTCCATCAGATACCTCTCCTATTATTCCTATGTGCTCAAGTAACATTATGAACCAATCTAGTATCCCTTCTACTAACTATATGTTTGATGATGATTCCATGGATGTTATTTTCTCCCCAAGTACTGTTACTGAGCCTATTATTGAGATTCCTCCTAAGGATACTATGGATATGAATATGCCCCCAGCGGACTCTATGAATTTGAGGACTTCTCCTATTGTTCCACCCTCTTCTGTCTGCCCTCCTGGCAACATTGATGCTGATGTAGCCTCTATCCCTCCTGAGAGGCCTATGCCTACTGCCACTGCTATTGATGATGTGCCATATCCCTGTTGGATACTATAGAGTGGCAGGTCCAAGTTCATAAAAGGGTATAGAAGCATCTTGCTAGTATTCGTCCTCAATAGAAACCTGAGCCAAAAAAATCTATAAATCCTAATAGGATTTCTAGCCCTAAGAAAGTCTCTCCACTGGTTGGCCCAAGGAGGAGTAAGCGTGGTATGAAGGGCTCCCCAATGCTTTAATATGTCTGTCTTTGCCTAGAACATCCGTGGATTGAATAAAGAAGCGCGACGTCAGGATCTTCAGGGACTGCTTAAGCATCATTCTCCTTCCTTGGTTGGTCTTTTAGGAACCAATATTAGAAAGGCGAGATCTCAACGTGTTCTATCTTGCTTTCCAGTGATTGGTCTGCTATTAATAACTATGTAAGCTCTGATGGAGGCAGAATTTGGATATTATGGAACGTCATAATCTGGTATTGCATGCTCCTCCATTCCTTTGATTAGGTAATATCTATCTCAGCTACAAATAAGGGTGGTTTCAAGTGCATAGTATCTTTTGTTTATGGTGCAAATCTATTGTCCTCTCGTACCACCCTCTGATCAGATCTTCTCTTCACTCAGTCCTCTGTTGGTAAGTCCCACGGGACAGTCATGGGTGACTTTAATTCTGTAAGATTTATAGAGGAAAATATTGATGGTATGCCTATTTCCCAATCTACACTGGATCCTTTCAATAATTGCATTGAGACTTGTGGCCTTATGGATCTTAAATGTGTTGGTAGTACTTGGAGCTGGAACAACCATTCTGAAGGGAAGCGGCATATTTCTGCTAGACTTGACATGATTCTCTGTAACACTAGTTGGATTAACTCTCTTCCATCTTCACATTATTGTTATCTACCTACCTCTACCAATGACCCTTCTCATATGCTACTTCAATTGGGCGATAATTCTATGTTGAGGCCGAAACCTTTCATGTTCTTTAACTTCCGGTCTCGTCATTCAGACTTCCATGCATTTTTACTCGTAGCTTGGAGTATTGCTACTTCTGGAGTGCCTCAATCTTAGATAGCATATAAACTCAAGAGGCTGAAGTGTCTTCGTAATCCTGGTCTCATGGTTTGATTGATGACTCTGCTTCCCACATCAAAAGACTTAAGAAGAAGACAGGCTGATATTCTGGCTAATGATGATGTATATCCTGAGCCCACAAAACCCATTTAGCCCAGATTGGTAGCAAACTGGATCATTGGCTGCAGCTGGAGGAGTCTAAGCAGCAGCATAAGAGTAGAATATCTTGGCTCTCTAATGGTGTTAAGAACACAGCTTTCTTTTTCCCTGCTACTAATGCTAGGTATTCCAAGAACTCCCTTTCTCATTTATTTAACTCTGACGGATCTCCTTCTGATCACAGTGCAGACATTCGGAACATAACCCCCTCCTTTTATGAAAACCTCTTTAATCAGTCTGATTATTAGAATGTGTTCCAGTATTTCCCTGTTAAAAAGAAATTTACTTCTTCTAGTGTGGAATGGCTTATTCGCAATGTTTCTTCTGTGGAAATCAAGAATGTGGTTTTCCAATCGGGGGCTAACAAGGCTCCAGGTCCTGATGGA
Source organism: Scilla litardierei (assembly GCA_030789695.1). Taxonomy (NCBI): domain Eukaryota; kingdom Viridiplantae; phylum Streptophyta; class Magnoliopsida; order Asparagales; family Asparagaceae; genus Scilla; species Scilla litardierei. Next base: position 56,868,378 of record CM061133.1, on the reverse strand, counting down.
TTTAATGCTTATTTCTTTCAGATGAACTGGGACACGGTAGGCTATGATGTTATAAGAGCAGTGCATTCCTTCTTTTCCTTTGACAGACTCCTTTAAGAACTCAACCATACTTTTATGTGCCTAGTGCCTAAGTCTGATTTAGCTTCCACTCTCAATGACTATAGGCATATATCATGCTGCAATTTTCCCTATAAATTTATCTCTAAGGTGCTCTGTAATAGATTGCAGAAAGGTATTTCTGATATTATATCTTCCCCATCAAGCCGCCTTTCTCAAGGGTTGTCTCATTAGTGATTGTTCCCTATTAGCCCATGAATTGGTTAGAGACTTCAATAAACCCATTGGTAGCTGCTTATGCCTCAGGGTAGATCTGAAGAAGGCTTTTGATTTGGTAAACAGTGAATTTATCTACTTCATGATGCATCACATGAGTTTTCCTCCTCGTTGGATCATCTAGATCAAGGAGTGCATATCTAATCTTACTTTTTCTATGCTCATCAATGGATACCCATCTGGGTTCTTTTCTAGCAACAGATGTATTAGTCAAGGTGACCCTCTATCTCCTTACCTTTTTGTCCTGGTTATGGAACTTTTCTCGATCACGATGGATCTTGCGGTGCTAGATGGCTTGGTCAAACCTAGGAAGAGGTACCCCATTCTGACCCCCTCACACCTTCTTTTTGTTGATGATCTACTTGTTATCTGTGATGTGAGGTCTGAAGAAAGTCTATTTGCTATTTTTGATACCCTCAATAAGTTGTGGTGCTACAGATTAATAACGGAAAAAAGCAAACTTTTCTGTAGTAAGGGTTGTTAGAACCCTGGGGAGATTGCAGCTATTATTGGTGTGCCCCTTGGTATCCTGCCAATTCGCTACCTTGGCCTTTCCCTTTCTATGTCATACCCCAAGGCGAGGCACTATTCTTCTCTTATTGACAAAGGCGGGAAATACTTGGCAGGCTGGTTTTCCAAGCTCTTATCTTTGGCTGGCAGAGTTGAGCTTATTCACTCTGTGATATATAACTTACCTTCTTATTGGAGCCTTTTCTTCAAGTTATCTCTCTTTGTTTTCCTATTATTGAGCAGCTCTGTGCTAATTTTTTTGGAATAACAAGATGCATGTTTGGAGTTGGTCTAGTATCTGCAAGCCCAAAAGGGAAGGAGGGCTTGGACTTCGTAGACTTGCTGATATTAACAAAGATCCATGGATTCATCTTTTTTGGAGGTTTATGGACTCTGATTCTCTATGGGCCAAGTTTATGAGAAGCACCTACACTCTGAGTGGTACCGACCTTCCTTCATCCCCAGCTTATTCAAGTACCTGGAAATTTATCTTGGCTTCCAAGCAATTAGCAGCTCCCTTTTAGGAAGATAATAATGATCCTCTGTCCCCTTCTCTTCGCTATACAGCTTCCCCTAATTTTTCACTTACATCAGCTTGGGAAGTTATTCGCCATGTATCGCCTGTTATTCCTTATTATGATGTGGTTTGGTTTCCTAAATGATACCTTAAAGTGCCTACATGTCTTCTTAGGGCACTGAATGATAAGTTGCTAACTTTTTACAACATTATTAAGCGGAACATATCAGTTGCTAACATCTCTTGTGTTTTATGTCAGCTCCCTATGGAATCGATTAAGTATCTTTTTTTGTATGTCCCTTTACATTATATCTATGGAAGTTATGTAGACTGAAGCTGGATCTCCCCCTGGGCCTATCGGGACTTTTTTGGAAGAGGTGACACTTGTACATGATCGCTTCAGGAGCAAAACTAAAATATCTGCTATCGCCCGTTTGGCTATCTGTTCAGTGGTATGGAATATATAGCATGAAAGGAACAGAAAGGTATTCAACAACTCTAACAAGCATAAATTTCTTATTTTCAGAGATATTTATGAAGATGTTCGCGTTCTCAGTGCTTCCATCAGTTGGAATGAAGGAACTCAAAATTTTCGCATTGCCCTGGATAACTAGACCTGAATTGTATTTATTTGATATCTCAGTAGCTTAGATTCTTTTCTAGGATTGGCTAGTAGGGGATGATGATGCATGTGTCCTCTCTCCCCTCTACGTCCAAGATTAGTTTAGATGTCTATGTTTTACTGAGGTGTATATTGTACATTATTTGTTAGTTAATGGAATTTTATTACCCTTCACACACACACGCACGCACACACACACACACACACACACATTTGACAAACTTTTTTGAATTATAGTGCTGACTAGGACAAGATAAAGAGTGGCTGGGATTTGATCTTGGAAAATGGAAGGTTGAGATGAAGCTTTGAAACCATGAGTGTGAGCTTTGAATTTGGTCCAGCTTTGAAATGAAGTGAGCTTTGAAACCATGAAAGTGAGCTTTGAAATTTGGTCCAGCTTTGAGATTTGGTCCAACTTTGACAGCAGCCAGTGAACTAGTTTCATGCCAAAGGCGCCAGCAAAATTTTTTTACGCTAATTTATTGTTCCGCGCCGAATGCCACCCGCGCCGAATTTGTTGTTCTATGCGAATTTTTTGTTCTGCGCCGAAGGCACCCGCGTCAAATTTGTTGTTCTGCGTCGAAGGCGCCTGTGCCACTAAATATTTTTATGCTAATTTGTTCTTTTAAATTTTAATAGTTTTTGGGGAACAAAGATTTCACGGGGGGAATCTTAAATGGACCGTGCCCGCGGGTACGGGTTTTAACGCTAATTTATTGTTTCGCGTCGAATGAGCCTGTGTAAAATTTGTTGTTCTACGCTAATTTGTTGTTCCGTGCCGAAGGAGCCCTTGCCGAATTTGTTGTTCCATGTCGAAGGTGCCTACATCGAATTTGTTGTTCCGTGCCGAAGGCGTCTATGTCGCTAAATATTTTTACACTAATTTCTTGTTCTTTTCAATTTTAATAATTTTTTGAGTAACAAAGATTTCGCGGGGGAATCTTAAATGAACCGTGCCCACGGGCACGTGTGTTTTAGCCAATTTGTGGTTTCACGCCGAAGGCGCCCCGCCGAATTTGTTGTTTCATGTCGAATGCCGCGTCGAATTTGTTGTTCCGCGTCGAAGGCGACCGTGTCGCTAAATGTTTTTACGCTAATTTTTTATTATTTTAAATTTTAATAATTTTTTGTGAACAAACATTTCACAGAGGAAAATCTTAAATGAACTGTGCACACGGGCAAGGGTTATGACTAGTCTATTATATAAAACACACCTGTTTTTGAATCCAAGGGCTGACTAGGACAAGTGCTAGTCATCAACAACGATCAGGATGCATCCACATTCTTTGCATCCAATGGTCAAGATTTAATTCAAAAAAATGGGAGCTTTGAAACCATGAATGCGAGCTTTGAAATTTGGAGCAACATTAAAATTCGACAGAAATTTGAATTTGGTTGTAGTCTGAAATTTGGAGTCTCATTTAGTATGAACCATGACTGTGAGCGACATTTAATGGGTAAAAACTCAGCTTCTTCAACTCTCTCTCTCTCTCTCTCTCTCACAAAACCAACAAAATTTTTGGGGCAAAAGCTCAGACCTGAGCAAATAGAAGAGAGCAAAGCAATGTCATCCATCTTTATTAGCAGCCAATGAACCTGTTCCAAGATGAATAGCAATCCCCAAAGGCACCCCGCTAAATTTTTTTCTCTCTAATTTGTTGTTCCGCGCCGAAGGCGACCGCTAAATTTTGTTGTTCTACTCGAATTTGTTGTTCCGCATCGAAGGCGCCTGCACCGAATTTGTTGTTTTGCGCCGAAGGCGCCCGTATCGCTAAATATTTTTACGCTAATTTGTTATTCTTTTAAATTTTAATAATTTTTTGGGCAACAAAAATTTCGGGAAGGAAAATCTTAAATGAACCGTGCCCGCAGGCACGGTACTTTTATGCTGATTTGTTGTTCCGCGCTAAAGGTGCTCGTGTCGAATTTGTTATTCTGTGTCGAAGGTGCCCGCGCCAAATTTGTTGTTCTGTACCGAAGGCGCCCGTGCCGCTAAATATTTTTATGCTAATTTGTTGTTCTTTAAAATTTTAAAATTTTTTTGGGAACATAGGTTTCGCGGGGGAAAAGCTTAAATGAACTGTGTCCGCGGGCACGTGTTATGACTAATATATTTATATTACAATTGATGAAGTTGTCCTTCTAGGACAAACACGTAGATAGAGATGTGGCCATAGTTTGGCCACATCATTATGGGTGGCCCACATGTTGTGGGTAGGGGTTTTAGGTGAGATTTATAGTGTGGGTTTGTTTGCTTGGGATAAATGCCCCTCTTTTCCCATTATTTGCAAGCATGCCATCCCTGTCATGATGTGGTTTTTTTTGCATCTAGCCACTGATGTCTCTCTTTTTGCACCCCAAGATGCTGCCCACACTCAAACCTACGTTTTTTCATTTTCCCCCCTGTTTGAACCAGAATTGTTTTTAACCCCTTGATGATACCGGCAAACACACCCATATTTCTCACTCCTTTTCGTTTGCGTGCGTGCGCTGCATCCTCTTTGTGGGGGGTTTTTCCTCCGTGCACTGTGTGCACGGGTTATTTCTAGTATATATATGTGCGTGTGTGTGGATGGTGATGCATACTTTTTAGACTTTATTTCTGATTTGATCCAAATTCTATCGGTCTTCCCCTATACGAATGAGGAGAACCATATTAACACTTGCAAGAGTTTGAAAAGATATAATACCACTTGTTTGCTGGGAATGAGCACATTGAAAGGCTATGCCTTAAATATGTCACATACTCCTTAAGAGATAATGATATATCTTGGTTTAAAGCTTTACCTTATGTTTCATTATCTAATTGGTTTTCATTTTAGGCTAACTTCCTTCGAGTATTCTTGCCTTCTTTCTTGGAGGAGTCACAGAGGTAGTGAGCTATGAAGCAACAAGTACTGAACTTTGCAATATGATGGGGAGGCCTACCATCAAACTTGGATGAGGTTCAATGACTTAGTGCTTGTATGCGCACATCATGACTTCCATGATGATCATCTACTTCAGATCATCAACACAGGATTATTTTCCTCTATGCGAGATCTCGTGCAGATGAGCTGCGGTGGGAAATTCTGTGCATACACGATCGAGGATTCGTGCTGGTACCTGCTAGGCCTTGCAGAGAATGAGAAGACTCTGACATCTGGAGATTAGTCACTTAGATATGAAAACGATGGCCAGAGCATTCCTTTTGATGACACATTTCAGTATGTCCAAGGACAGCCTGAGGAGTTATCATGGAGTTATTACCGTTGCGGCCCTAAGGGGCACCATGAAGAATCATGTAAGAGGGAGCATCGGAACCAAGTAGAGGATTTGGGCGAGGACATTTGGATGAGCATGCAGAGATGGATGGTGGGGGTCCATAATGACTATGAGGGTGACACGTTGCAATTCTATGTCAGTGATGATGATGGGGTTGAGACTAGTGATGGCAAGAGCAAGGACGATGACACTGAGGAGCTTGAACCATGTCTTCTTTTAGATTTACCTCCTCCACCTAAGGTGTACGAGTACATTGGATGGACTGTTATGGGTTATCACTTTTATGATAAAGAAGATGTCTGTGAGGGAGAAAGCTCATCGACTATGATGGAGCCCGAGCCATACATCTCCACAGATGTGTTTTAGCAGCCAGTACTTCTTCCAGCTCAGGATGCACACCAAGACATTACCTATGAAGACTTTCAGGAAGAACCACAGAGTTTCGAGAGGCCTGCAGAACCTATAATTTTTGATGGAAAGGGTGGAGTAGATGAAGGTGACTATAAGATGACCGACACTGAGCCTGAGTTGTCTTACTATCCAGATCCAATTCTGCAGCCACGTCCCCTCCTCCTGAGGCAGAGTATCAGATCATGTATGGTCATCCTTTTCAGGGAAGTTCTCATGAACTCAAACACTTTAGTTCTGAATCTTAATTTTTAATTCCAAATATTTTAGATTTAGATGATCGCAGACTAGCTTTAAATTCTTTTATCATTTATGACGACTCGTTGTTGCAAGCTTTTGTGGATAAGCAAGTTTGTTCATTTATTTTTGACACAATGTATCTCGTGCAGGACAAATGTACAAACATAGAGGAGATATGCTGAGTTGTGTCAAAGCTTAGCCATAAGGATGCAAGTTGAGGAAGAATACCTGCTGAAGTACGCAAGAAGCTAATTGAATAACTTTCACCATCGTTAAAGATCCGTGATCCACCATTTGACCACGGTGTGTTCTTTCCAGTATCATAGTTTTTTTATGCTTTCTTGGACATTTGCATTTGAATAAACTCATACCATTTTCATCTTTGAGGACATGTCCATCTTTAGTCAGGGGAGTATGAGATCATATGATTTTTCTTTTTTTAAATAAAAGGAAGAAAAGAATAAATCGACATTTTTCATCATTTAATACTCCTTCACGTATCACTTTATCTGATGATTATGCATTGATTAAATTCTAAAAAAATTCATGGCTTGAATTAATTATTTTTCCTTCATGGAATTAATCAATAATATGCCTTTTATGAAAAGATTTCAATTACCATGACTAATATCTTGAAATAGTGTGAATTTATATTATGCAATTTATTGTGATGCATAACTTTAAAGTGGACATGATTGATTGGATTAGTTTTCTTTTTGAAGAGTAATTTGACCATTATTTATGTCAAAGTTTATGTTAGAGGAATGGGTGTCGAATCGCTTACAAAACAAAAATAAACAAACAAGAAAAAGAATGAGAAACAGAATAAAATGCATAGTTTCCTTGAGTTTATTAAGTAGTCGGGTCTTCATGCCTCAGGAAGCATTAGAGATTCATGTCGAAAGATAGTCGATAGATAGTGCATTAAGAAAAAAGAAATAATAAAAACTTAGATGATTTGAGCTATTGGGTTTGAAGGGCTCTTCTAAGCCCAATGCCCGAAGGCCGTCTGCCTAGGAGTCATTAATTGAAAACTCGTTACATTGATCATTCTAAGTCATTTAAAAAAAGTATATATCAAAAAAAGGAAAGAAAAAAACTTGATGAATAAGTAAAGCAAGCTCAACGCACATGAATCGGACGATCCTTAAGTGATGCCAATTCCTTGGAAATGGAATAATTATGACTTGATGTCGTGTCATACTTTAGCTTATGCAAAACGATGTTTGCATGTTATTTATTCAAATTAAATTACAGAAAATGGCGATGATTGATCTTCGGCATAAAACGTGTATATTGATGGTAAAAATCACGATGGAAAGCGCATTATTGAGCCAAGCCATAAACGATTGATAGAATTTAATATTTTTATTGTGCACCCGAATTAATCATTTTTGTGCTAGGGACCAGCAAAATGCTAGTACGTGGGTGTTATTCAGAGTAAATATTGCATATTTAACCTCTCATTTAGTGTCATTTTGTGCATATATGATGCGTATTTTACCTATAAAACAAGTGTATAAAGATTATTCATAATTATTAGAAGAATATCTATATGTTTGAACAAAATAACATTTTACTGAGTATTTTTGTCTTATCGTATTTTTAATGTGAAGATCTGAATTTCACGATTCCAACAGCTATTTTCATATTTTTCTGAGATCTGTGCTATTTTCTATGTATTTTTGAAGACAAAATACCATTTAAATGCAGAAATACGAAGGAAATATAAAGAATATACGACACAAATACGGCCACCCGCTCATCTACTTGGACATATGGAATCATTTGGTTTTTTCCCGCCTCCATCTGATGCCCAAGCAGAAACGGTGACACTGCGCTATCTGAATCGTTGGATATCGATCCAACGACACATGTCATCCCTGTTGCGGGCTCGGAGTTGGGCTAGAAGAGAAGCTAGGCAGGGCCACGTGACACGATCATAGCAGCTCACCACTCGATCGGACGAACTCTATTGAAGCGGAGCGAAGCGGATCTCAGCGACGATTTGAACAGGATCCAAGCGATCGAAGTAGGCACGGGGACACGTAGCGAGCTATCATCAGATCCTGCCTCTGATCCAACGGTGGATGTTTGCAGCGACATGCGAAGAGGGTATAAGGCATCTTGGGGAGCGGATTCAGACCCGCAAGCAACCCGCAGGCCCGTTAAGGAGAAAACAATATAAATATGTGCATTTGGCTAGGGTTTTGGGATATTCTTGGCGTATTTTGAGCCTTTCCAATTGTATTTGGCCGTAACTTTTGGAGGCCCTGGAGACATAGGCAGACAATAATTGTTGAAGGAGATATATGATCCAATTGGAGAGATTTGGTGATAAATTCCCTAACTTTTGCTTTGTATTTTGAGTATTAAATGCGTATTTTGTGTACATGATGTATTTGTCTATGAATATTGATTGTTTTCTCTCCATGCATGGCTAATTCTCATATGTGTTGGTTGTGATGTAGCTAGGATTATGTAATTTTTGATTTTGATGTCTGTTCGCCCTATTTTGCATGTTAAGTCGTGTATTTTATTAGTTTCTACACGTATTATTTAAGTATAATCACTGTTGATGTACTTGTATCGAATATGATCTTTAATGACTTATTCATGGCGCAATATTTGTGGACATTATCGTGGCCCTTGTGAGCACATAAGCTTTAATTTCTCATGAAACTAATAATTTATTCGATACTTATGGAACTTCCGATGATCTTTTATCGTTATATTTTCCCACTTTTTCCATACCCTTGCGGGATGAAACGTTGAGTTATACAAAAGATATTAATAATCATTGATTGCAAAGACCATAACGAAATCACTACCAATGCATACTCTCCAATTCCCTGTAATTATCTTATGATTACTTTTTAGTCTTTAAAACTCTTGTCACCATCAATGTATCTCTGAAAGGTGGTAGTTTCTTATCGTATTAGTACTCTTTATAATCTGAAATTCGTGGTTGTGCATGTCAGTTGTCTCATGGATACAATACCTGGACTGACCTGGATTATTATTTGTTCGATCTCCTATACTGGGAAGTAGCACTCACATCTTTTGAGACGAGTCATCGTGTGTCCAGAAGAATTTGGGAGAGATGTGCTTTGTTCTGTCGCCTTTGATGTAGCCTCCTTGTAGCTAGGCAATGCATGCAGCATTATCCTCGAGCTTAGTGGTAGGCTCAAGATCACCAGTCTTCAATCACGTCGTCATTAGGATGTGATGTACAACTAAGCGTAGTCAAACACATTCTCTGCTTGCTTCATGGATGGTGAGAATTTCTGAGTGATTGGATGAGGTTGTTGTTATGGTCTGTTTGACATATTTCTAGGAGATTGTCGTCCCGCAGTAGGCAAACATATACCATGTTTATGACTTTTCATTATTGTGATCAGACCTATAACATGCATCTCCATAACCAACAAGTGTGTAGGATAATTCTTTCTTGTAAAACAAGCCCAAATTTGTTGACACTTGGAGGTAGTGCAGAAGATGCTTAACCCCGGTCCAGTTGAGCTTTGTGGGTGCTGCACTGTATCTGGCTAGTAAATTTACTAAAAAAGCTATCTTGTGATGCATGTAGTTAGCCAGATATAGAAATGCTAATAGTCCTCAAATAAGGGACTTCATGACCAAGTATATCATCCCCTCTTCCAGCTGACGGAAAAGGTCTTTGTGTACATCCAAAGAGTGTACTACCATAGGTGTACTTAATGGATGACTTTGATCCATGTAAAATCTTTGTAGTAATTTCTCTGTGTATGTGGTTAGGTGTACCAGGTAGGATTCCATCTTTTAGATGTTCAGTCTGTAAGACACGACAAAATTTTCTTTTGCCTAGATCTTTCATTTAAAATTCTTTTGTCGTCTTGCAAATATCTTAGTGATCTCTTCAGGAGATCCTATTTGATTCAAATCATCTACGTAAACTGCAATTATTATGAATCATGTTCCTTTTTATAAAGATGCAAGGGAAAACTTTATTATTATGGAATCCTTGTTCTACAAGGAATCGCTAAGTCTGTTATACCACATCATTCCCAATTGATTAAGATTATATAATAATCTTTGTAGCTTAACAAAATAGACTTCACAAGGTCAATCTTTTAAAGTTGTAGGCATTAAAAATATATCATGAAGTTTCTTATATATATATATATATATAAGCTTTCTCAATCCTAATGTCTAAAGCTCTGAGCTGTGGTGCTCTTCAGCCTATGAGACGTTCGGGCTCCATTTCCTGCCTCCTATTTGCTGACGATCTTCTGGTGTTTTGCAGAGCTAATCTAAAATCTTTCAGGGTCATCAAGACTTTGCTCCATGAGTTTACGAACTTCACAGGGTTGCAAGTAAATTGGGACAAAGTTCGGCTATATTCAGCAAGGGTGCCAAGGACAAATCTATTCTTGCTGACTGCTTGGGTATCAAGATCTCCTCTACTATTACAACCTACCTAGGCCTCCCTTTGTCTTCCAAATATCCCAAGGCGCCAATGTACAACAGATTGGTAGATAAGTGCAAGAAGAGGTTAAGGGGTTGGTCGTCTAGTTTGTTATCCACCGCTGGGCGGATTGAGCTGGTTAAATCTGTTATATACTGTATGGTCGCTTTCTGGATGCTAGCCTATCATATGCCTTACACCGGTGTTCGAGAAATTTCCTCTCTTTGTAGGCGGTTCATTATGGGGCCCTCAAAGGCATGGTCTTGGAAGGATATTTGTACCCCAAAGTATGAAGGTGGAGTGGGCATTCGATCTTTGGAGGATCTTAATGTGGCTTCTGGGGTAAGGCTCACGTGGAGATTTCTTACCTCTAGGAGTTTATGGGCGAAGCAATTGAGAGACCGTTATGATGGGGCTGATGGGTTCTATGCGGCAAGTGGATTACCAACGCATTCAGGCACTTGGAAACATATGCTAAACTGCAGAACGGCATCCAGTAAACTCATTAGGCGTGTGGTTAAAGATGGTCGTTCTACCCTTTTTTGGCACGACTTCTTGCTAGATTGTGGTCCTCTCAAAAATCTACTGGCTATTCCTCCTGGGTGCAACTTAAAACGGGTAAGTGATTATTGGGTCCAAGGTGCATGGTCTACTGATCCGGCCATTTACAGCATTTTGCATCACCTTTGCAATGTTAGCCTAACAATTGGATCGGATACCTGGGCATGGGTGCCTTCATGCCGTTCTCAGGTCACGGCCAATGATGCAGGCCGTGGGTACACTACAGGTGGCCGGCCTCCTTTTAGCAGTTTCCGAACTCAGGTCACGGCCAATGTTGCAGGCCGGGCTGATGCTGGTATTCATTTCAACTTTAAAGAGGCGTATGAAGGAGTTCGGGTTCGGGGGGAGTTGTTCCGATTCCATAAGGTGGTATGGTTCCCAGGTCATATTCCGAAATGGGCTCTCACCCTACTACGTGCCTTCAGGGGTAAGCTTCTTACCAGAGATATTATTAGTAGATGGGGCTTAAACACACCGCTACACTGTGTTCTTTGCGGCGATGATATCATGGAAGATATAAACCACCTTTTCTTTGCTTGTCCCTACACTTGTTACCTACTTAAAAGATCTCTGCTGAAATTAAATGTCCCAAGTCGGATTGGTACTTCACTGGCGGAGATTGGGGAATATTATTTATTGAATTTTAGGGGGAAAGATGCCTTGAGCAGATTAGCTAATACTGTTCTCTCGTCCTTGGTTTGGCACATTTGGCGTGAGAGGAATTGTAGAGTGTTCGAAGGGAAGAGCCGAGGCAAAACAGATATTTTTGAGGCTATTTCTGCGGATATCAGAGTGGCTATGCTAGGTCAGGAACCTTCTTCCACTGCGGAGGCTGCGGTATTTGCTAATTGGGAGTTTAGAGATTTGGGCTAAGCCTGGAATACTGATTAGTTATTCGTTGTTCTTATATTATTTGTATAGTTTGCCTTGGGTGGAGAGTCTCTAATTAAGAGTGACTGCGCTTGTGCCCTCTCCTCTTTTTATTGATTCCTCATTCCAACATACTATACTGCTGTAAAGTTTCCGGCTATCAATAAAGATTTACTAACTTTTCAATATGTATATATATATATATATAGGAAGAATAGTGTGTGTCTTTATTGAGAGCAAAAATGTACATAATTACAACCAGCAGTCCACGAGGAGAGTGAATGCAGGAATGGGGAGGGGGTACAAGCGCCGTCACCCATTACAAGCAACACTTCCACCCTTTACCTGCCCAGAAAAATTACATGAACAAGGACCATTCAGAAGCAAGCCGTCTAACCCGCATCAATAAAATCCCAATTTTCCATGGCTTGCTTGGCCTCCTGGTTATTGGCTTCTAGTTGATGTAGAATATCTCTAGTGGATGCAGATATGTCTTCAAATATCACCGTTCTTGGTCTCCTTATACCTTCAAAAACCCTCTTATTTCTTTCCTTCCAAATATGCCAAACCACCACTGATAGGACAGTTCTCGCCAAAATACCAACCGTCTCGCCCTTTCCATATTTAGAGATGAAATAGTCTCCAACTCTGCCAAGAAGTGGCTCAACGGGATCCGGGATCCCCAATTTGAGAAGACATCTGGCTAATATGTAATTTGAATATTCACAATGGAAAAAAAGGTGATCAATTGTTTCTGCTTCATCCCCTTCACACAATACACAGCCGGTCTCAATATGAGGGCTCCACCTGTTCAATGTTGCTTTTGTTGCCAATTTTCCTTGAAATGCTCTTAATAGAGTAATGCTCATCTTTGGGACCGTATACTTGGACCAAACCAGGGAAGAGTAAACGAAGGGAGGCTTTTGCACTCGGGTCCCCTCCCAGGCGGCCTTGAAGGAGAAGCCGCCTTGAGGCGCCCAAGCCCATTCATCATTTCCTGGGGATAAAGAAAAGTCACGGAGCAAGGGCCGGATTTGAGATATGGACTGGTCAGTAGTCCACCCGCCTGTAGCATTCCAATAAGAGGAAACCGGCCTTGTGGCACTATCAGTGGGGATGTCATACAATTCAGCCAATGGCCCACAAGGGAGCCAATTATCTATCCAAAACAGAGTTGATTTTCCATCCCGAACAATCCTCTTTATAAGATGTTTAGAGTATGATCTACACTGGAGTATAAATTTCCAGGTACCAGAGTGGGTAGCCATCCCCTTAGCTGAAAAAAATTGAGAGATATCTTTGTAGCTGGATTGCATGTAGTTTGCCTAGAGCCCCGTATTGGATAATAGTCTCCATGTAAGTCTCACTCCCGCCGCCATGTTCATATCTTTAAGGAGTCTCAATCCCACCCCACCCTCCTTCTTGGGGGAGCAGATATCTTTCCAAGCCCATATGCAGGAAGAACCACATATAAATTTCCTACAAATGGATGTAATAATACGAAGAACAGTTTGTGGGATACGATATACCTGTAGCCAGAAATTGATCATGCCATGAATAACAGTCCTGACAAGCTCAATACGACCTGCTTTAGATAACATACTTGACGTCCAGCCCATGAGTCTCTTGTTACATTTGTCAATCAATCTCCCAAACATAGAAGGTTTTGGATATGTTGTTGATAGTGGCAGGCCCAGGTAGGTGGTGAAAGAGGTGCCAACCTTAATCCCCAGCACATTGGCCAAATCCATAGGCTCTTTTGTACCTTTACTGAAGATAGAAATACTTTTCTCCCAGTTGATATCCAATCCAGTTAAATTAGAAAAATCTTCAAGCAGCGATTTTAACCCATGAAAAGAACGTTTATTAGCCCTGCAGAATAATAACAGATCATCTGCGAAAAGTAGATGTGATATAGCCCCACACCGTCTCATGGGCTGGATTGTGCTAGAAATAAGAGACTTTTCCATGAGGAGTGAGAATGCCTCCATAGTGATTACAAAAAGATAGGGCGAGAGGGGGTCGCCTTGCTTGAGCCCTCTGTTACCTTCGAAATAACCCACAGGAGAACCATTAATCATAACAGAGAATGTTGGAGAAGAAATGCATTCAGCAATCCAGGAGATGAACTTTCTTTTAAACCCCATACGATGCATAATGTAGTATATGAAGTCATGGTTTACACTGTCAAAAGCCTTGCGGAGATCTAGCTTAAGGCAAGCTCTAGATCCCATTTGGTTGCTGAAATCATGGATTTGTTCATGGGCAAGCAAAGCACTATCAGATAGCAATCTACTCTTCAGGAATGCCGACTGGTTAGGGGAGATAAGTTCATGTACCACAATCTTAAGCTTGTTGCAAATAATTTTACTGATGGCCTTGTATATTACGTTGCAACAAGTAATGGGCCTATAGTCACTCAGGCTGCTGGCAGAAGTTTTCTTAGGCACCAGTGTAAGATTTGTGTGATTGATATGGTGCATTAGATTACCAGTGCGAAAAAAAGATAGTATGGCTTCAGTAATATCATTACCTATCATGGTCCAGCTATGCTGAAAGAAGAACCCATTGAAGCCATCTGGCCCAGGGGATTTATCCACCCCTATTTGGAAAACCGCCTCTTTAATTTCCTCAGCAGTGATTCTCCGCTCAAGCCAATTAGCAGCCTCCGTAGTTAGGATCTTCTTAGTGACTAGCCTCAGAAAAACATTCCAGTAGCTTGATTGATGATAGAGAGCAGCATAGTAATTAGGAGCACTCTTTCTGAGATCTTCAAAAGTATTGGAGCGGGACCCAGAGGCATCGACTAGGTGAACCAGATTATTAAGGCTCTATCTGGACTTCATTGCATTATAGAAAAACTTTGTATTTTTATCACCCAAATGTAGCCAGGATTGTCTACTTTTTTGGTGCATGATGGATTCTTCCTCACATAATAGCCGTTGTAGATGTATAGAAAGCTCCTGTTCTTTTTTTGTAGGGAGATATCAGTGCATAGCCTGGGATTTGATCGGACATCAACAAGGGTCTGCCTGCATTCCGCAATAGGGATTTCCTGAGAAGCCGCCCAGCCTCTTAAGGTACATTTCAAGTTCCGCAATTTAATAAAAATTTTATGCATTGGGGAGCCCACCACAGGTTGCCTCCACACTGAATCCAACACCTCTTGGTATCCCTCACGAGAAGCCCAAATATTGAAGAACTTGAAAGGTTTTAGATAGGAAATCAACTTACTGTTCAAGTTAACAAGCATTGCGGATTGGTCACTTGAGCTCGTGTCTAGATATTCAACAAAAGATTCCGGGAGAATGTCTAAAAACTTAGGGGGTGCAAAGTACTCGGTCAAGCCGAGCAAAAATTCTACCTGCGCCAATGCGTCGATTACTCAAACTCATAACCTGCCCAATGCTTTTGAGGTCAAGCAGAGAACATTTGTGCAGACAGTCATTGAATTCTCTCAAGATCTCCATCTCGCAACGTCTCCCGCCTGACTTTTCTCTTGAGTATCTGACACAATTAAAGTCTCCCCCCATTAGCCATGCTTTATCTTTCACATCTGCCGCATCCTTGACCAATTGTTCCCACAGTTGGATACGTTCGCTTCTCAGATTTGAAGCGTAAACACCAGTTATAGCCAATGACAACCCTGCCACATTAGAGCAACAAAGCGTAATATGTTGTTTAGTCGTAGACTGTACATCAACTTGCCAAACAAGAGTATCCCAAGCCAACAGAATATGGCCATTAGAGTCGGCCGAGAAATTTCCCAAGGAAGACCATTCACGAGGAAAATCAGATTTCCAATTCCCCTCCCCTGCCTTCAGCTTCGTCTCCAACAATATTACCATAGATGGCCTAATCTTCTGAAGTATTTCTCTTAGGTCTCTCCTTCTTACAGAACTATTGAGCCCCCTGGTGTTCCATAGAAAAATAGACATTAAGTAAGAGATTGATTTGGCCTAGAAGAGTCCCCTTCCTTTAGCCGATTGCTCTTCCTCAAACCCCCCCGGTGTTGCATTGGAACTTGGGATCTTCTTACCAGTCACCGGATCATTCTCTACTCGTGTGTCTTCCCTTCTAGTAGGGTGAATGCCATTGTCGTCTTCCCACTCTGGGTTAATAATAGTTAGTTCCCCTGGAATCACATCCGACAAGATATCATCTACGACTTCACTGGCTCCATCCAAGCTAGCTGCACTTGTGGCCAGCTCCCCTTGGTTGACAGATTTCTCCCGCATAGTATCACAGAGATGAGTAATTTCCGGTGTGTTATTGTTATGAGTCCTACCTATTAAATCAACGTTAACCCGAGCTTCAGCAAAATCCCCAACCCCCTCCCCCCGCATTCGGCATAGGAGGGTAAGGCGAGAGCCCGGCCGAGACTATGTAAACTGGGGGGAAACCGCCTTGCCCTCAATGGCCCCCGGGTAAGTCCGAGAGGGAAGATGTAGCCCCAGGATAAATAATCCCCCAACAAATACCAACACATGTAGGCTAGAGGCCTTGAACCCATGACTCTTGGCTTTGGAGTTAAATGACTTACCACCAGGACACCCTCTCGTGGACACACACACACACACACACACACACACACACACACACACACACACACACACACACACACACACACACATATTAAAACACAGCTGTTTTTGAATTCTAGGGCTGACTAGGACAAGATAAAGAGTGGCTGTGATTTGATCTTGGAGAATGGAAGGTTGAGATGTGTTTTGAAAAAGTTTGAATACAAAATTTAATACAACCCCTCTCACTAGCATTAACAATCCTTGCACGGAAAAGAGTAGGTCACTGCTTTTCCCAAGAAAATGTGATACAAAATCCCTTTTGTCACGGCTCTCATGATTGTCAACGCATGGTGGGGATTTGATAGAACAATTTGTTTATAGTTCACAATATAAATCATATTATCGCACTCACTTTATAGTGCAAAGTGCCACTTCAACTAAGAACTCATTTTTATTCAAATACATGAAGATTCCAATATAAATTGGGTGTTAAAAACAGTGTGTATTTATTTGATAGTTCAACGCAATTATCATCCAGATCAAATAACAATTTATTTACAAATTTAATTGAATTGGGCAAAAGGGTTACAAATTTAATTAAATCCTAGGGCCCGTGTCGAAGGCGTCCGCATCGAAGGCGCACGTGCCTTTAAGATCTAAATATTTGTTCGTTTAAATTTTGGAGGGCAAGATAATTTTTGGGGAGAACAAAGATTTTGATTTGATACCTAACCGTGCCCAAGGACACATGTCAGCGCCGAAGCTAAATTTTTGTTCTTTTTAATTTTTGAGGAGGAAATAATTTTTGGGTAGAACAGAAGATTTGAGGGGATATCTTAAATGAACCGTGCCCGAGGGCACGGTTCTGCGTTGAAGGCGTCCATGCTGAAGCTAAATTTTTGTTCGTTTAAATTTTGGAGGGGGAAATAATTTTTTGGGAGAACATAGATTTTGAGGGGATACCTTAAATAAACAGTGTCCACGGGCACGGGTCTGCGCCGAAGGCGCCCGCGCCGAAGATAAATTTTTATTCGTTTAAATTTTAGAGGGGGAAATAAATTTTGGAGAGAACAAATATTTTGAGTGGATATCTTAAATGAACCGTGCATTCGGGCACGGGTTATGACTATATATATATATATATATATGCGAGTAAAAGCTATCTTTATTGAGTATCAAAAATATTTACAAAGAAATTGCTCTAGTAAATCATAGAAGGCAATAGAGAGAGGGGGGAGAGGGCACAAGCGCCGTCACCCCCTACAACCTATTATCAACCATAACTACTATATATATATATCGAGATTTCTATATAGATATGCAGTCACAACATCCATTAGCTGCAAATCTAATCATTCCTTTACTGTTAAGCTTATTAAAAATCGGAAAGTGATCACATCCACTACTGGTGAGTACGTTTTTTTCATAATCTATACCTGGTCTTTGGGAAAATCCATGTGCTATAAGTCGTGCTTTGTAGCTTGCGATCTCATTATTTTCATTATTTTTCTGACAAATACCCATTTAAATCTCACAAGTTTGACACCATTTGGTGTCTAGACTACCGGTCCAAAATTTTACTTTTCTTAAGCGAGTCTAGCTATACTTCGATTGCCTCATTCCGCTTTGACCAATCTTTTCTCTGTTTGCATTCAGCAAAGGTATGTGGATCATTATCATCGTCGATTACAACGATGTGAGTGGAAATTTGAAACGTGAAGTTATCGTTGACGATTTTACTCTTTTTGTCCAACATCTCCCATGAACGTACATAGTCTAATGATATTTAAGTTTCTCCCAGCTTTTCCTCTGCAGTGAATTCCAGGAGGGGTAAGTGTATGAACATGCGTTCATTTTTCCTGGTATTGTCGCAAGGTCTCTAAGAGTTTTTCTTTGTCTTGGATTTTTGTCCTTGGAGCCTAGTGGTTTGCCTCTTTTCAGTTGAGGAGCAGCCACTTATGCTGCTGGTGGATTGCATCCATTCTCAGATATGTCAATCCTAGCTGGAGTATTTACAGTACGGATATGTGATTTGACAATCTTCTGGTTGTCAGTAACTGAATCCGATAACTGATGAACAGTATTCTGATGTGGTGGATCTTCAGGATCTCATCTTCATATTGCTTAGTTCTCGGATCATAGTGTGTTTACGTTTTTGTATACCACGATATTATTTGTGAATTTCCAGATTTCGCAGAATCTGGGCCTAACTTGGGGAATGTCGTCTCATCATATTTACAGTCGTCAAGACCAGGGGCGGAACCAGCCTTAGATGGCCGGGGGGCCAAATTCAAATAGTGTTAGGTCTTTATATTATAGTTTTTTGTAAGTCCACTTGCATCTTAGTGGTTTGGTGTTCTGGTTGAAGCTGTTGTTTACGATGTGGGCGCCTCGGGTTCGTTTCCCTCTTGTGTTATATTGTATATATATATTTTTCATTCTTAAATGTTTATACCTTAAATTTTTTTTAAATAAAAAACAAGATGGCTTCAGGAATCGAAGCACAGACCCCCCAACCCGCCTCCCAAGTTGATATGCTCTGACCACAACACCAATTGGAACTTCATGTTAATGGATTCACAACAAAAGTTAATATAGAAATCCTGTGTGTGTATATATATATATATGGCGAATAAATATATATATATATATATATATATATATATATATATATATATATATATTGTTTCAGAGTGTTTTCTCACTACAGAAGCGTTGACCGTGGACTGCCCGGTCAACGTGATCAAGGGGCCGATTTGGGTCCCTTGGGTGTGTCGAGCACGTGTAGACGCGACGCGAATCAGAGATGCAGTCGACGCAGAGCATGTCAGCTGGGCCGGGTCTGGATCCTCGGCCTCAAGGGGGCTGAGGGGAAGCCTCGGCCCGGTGTGAGGTGTTCGGCCTCGGACGGTCGGGCGACGAGGGGTAGCCTCGGTCGCATTGGCTTGGCGTGAGACCGACGCGGAGCTGAGGGGAAGCCTCGGCTCGGATGGGTGTGCTCGGCCTCGGTCGGTCGGACGACGAGGGGTAGCCTCGGTCGCCTCACTTGATGCGCGGCCGGCGTGGAGCCGAGGGGAAACCTCGGCACTCGGATCTAACTTCTTCCTAAACAGACGAGAACACTCGTCAGGGAGGCCGGACCTTGGTTCCGGCCAAATCCCCTCCGATGCCTAAGTTAGATGACGATCTGAAAGAGGAGGCTCGGCGGGGACGGTTCGACTCGAGAGGAAATCGGAACGACGTCCTCCGGCGCAAGCGGGGGGAAGGAG
The DNA here is from genome assembly GCA_030789695.1 of Scilla litardierei. Classification (NCBI taxonomy): domain Eukaryota; kingdom Viridiplantae; phylum Streptophyta; class Magnoliopsida; order Asparagales; family Asparagaceae; genus Scilla; species Scilla litardierei. Next base: position 56,848,811 of record CM061133.1, on the reverse strand, counting down.
ATGAAGTGGGGGAACTAGGTCGTTGATGGAGTACCTTAGATTTTGTTACCTGAGATGCGATCCTTTGTCCAGTCGTCCTCCTAGCCCTTTTATAGGCCTCTCGTCGCGACCGTCCATGACTCACGTCCCTCGTCCGCCCCCAATCGTGCCCCCTCAATCCGTCTCCCTATCGCTGCTCCCCGCGCCATGTCAGCACCTCCCCATAACGGCCATTAAGTGGCAGCGGGCCTGGTGGAACGGTTATCGCTGGAGTGGGCGAGTGACTCGCGCGTTTTCGGGGTCGGGTCGGATTGACGTTCGGGGGCCCTCTAGGGGGCTTTGTCGGGCGGGCCCGATCTCGCAGATGGGCTTCTGATTAGTAGTCGGGTCTCTGGGCTCGTGTCTTTCGGGCTTCGGCCAAATAGGCGTAACAATTGCCCCGATTGGTCGGGTCGATCGGCCTCGGCCAGTTCGGCTCGGCCGATGTGACTTCCGTCGATTTCGACAGGCTCGTCAGTCGAGGCTGATTCATTAATTGGGCGTCATCATGAGTCGGTCCGTTCGATAATTTTAAGACGCGGGTTCCGAAGCGCCGTCGGTCCCCTGATGTTGCCACGTGTAACTGCGGGTTTATCCCCACCGTTCGCGGGGTCGTCTTTGGTAGAGAAGCTGGGTGGGTTGTGAGCCGCCATCCCGTCATCCTCTTCTTTGTGTTGATCTTGATCCTGCCCGAGCTCTGCCCCATGTCGTCTTCCTCTGCCACTGGTTCAGGTCGGCCGGAGCGTGACGTCACTCCTAACCTGATGGGTAATCCTCCTTCGGCGATTCGTCGGCATGGGGGTGAACTTTCAGGGGTGCCTCCAGAGGTCTTAGCGTGGCCTTTGTCAGTCTGTGCCACCGCCATCGGGAGTATGCGCTCCGCCTACCTGCTTCCGCCTTACTCGGTTCGTGCTCCCAGGTCCGACGAGCGGATCTGCCTTCCCGATCCCAACGAGGTTGGAGTGTACGAGAAGTGCTTCTGCTACGGGCTCCGTTTCCCGCTCCACCCCTTTATCATCGAGTTCCTTCAAGCCCACAATGTAGGCTTGTGCCAATTCTGCCCTAACGCCATCGGGCTCCTCGTCGGGTTCGTCGTCATCTGCATACTGAAGGGAGTGGTGCCCTCCCTCTGTCTCTTCGCCCAGTTCTACCGCATGAGTCATCATCAGTCGGGGGCGTGGATTTACATCAGCGCCTGTCCGAAGATGAGCCTCGTGTTGGGGTTGCCGAGCTCCCTAAAGCGTTGGAAGGGGGAGTACGTATTTGTCGTGTTCCCGTCGAGTGTACCTTTCCCGATTCGTTGGGGAGCGTCCGGCGTGATCATCCTTGATCTGGGTGACCCAACTGCCGCCGAGCTGCAGACGGCGAAGGCCCTGCTGGCGATTCCTTCGAGGGATCGGATGATCGACGTCCTCTTCAGCAGCCATAACTTGCGCAAGACCGTGTGGCCCTTGGGTAAGTTCTCCGAACGTTCGCCATTCGGGGCTGCTCAGGCCCTTCTCGGCCCCTTACTTCTTCTTTGGGTGCAGGTGGATTCCCTCTCGGTTCTTCTCCCGCCAGCCCTCTTGTGCTGGCCCCGGATCCCGGCCCGCATAAGAGGGATCATGTGTTGGAGGTCCGAAAGAAGCAGCGGGTCGTGACCTCAGCTGTTGGCTCCAAAAGGAAGAAGGGGCCATCTCCCTCCATCCCCTTGTTGGAGTCTTCCAAGAGGGTCCGAGTGGGGGCCGAGGAAGTTAACATCTCATCGCCCGCTGATCAGCACCGGCCTGCCCCTGTTGAGATTGCCTGGCCGTGGGTCGGCCCCTCGCCTCTCCTGAACGGTTCTCTCCCTGATGCCTACGATCGGTATCTAGGCGCATTCCGCTCCGACCCGGGCGAGTTTCCTTCGTCAGGGGAAGGCCTTCTTCGTCCACGCTTCCCGGTGGGGGAGAAGGAGTCGGTGTTTTTGAGCCGCAGAGCTGCTGCACGAGTGGCCGAGAATAGTTGCCTCCCTCCTGATCAGGCCGCGCTGGATGGAGTCAGAGGCGACTGTTTGGCCACCTTTGTGATTCAGGCCGGCCAACAGGTAGAGTGTCTCTACTTGTTCTCCCTCTAGATGCTTTCGCCATCTTACCTTTGTCGCCTTGGTGCAGTTGTCCTCAGTGGGACTTTCGATGAGGCGCCAGTTTGCGGCGCTCCCTAAGGCCAAGTCCGATGCCGGGCGAGATCCTGATGTCCGTGGTGATGAGGGGGAGGCAGGTCAGTTAGATGATGCGTGAGTCATGTCCTTGGAGACCCGCATAACTGAGCTGTCCTCCGCCCTCGAAGAGACGGACCGTGAGAGAGCCTTGGCTTTGGTTGCAAAGTCAAAGGCCGAGGCGCGGGTCGCCGAGCTTTTGGGAGACGCCGACACATCTGGGGGAGCTGATAAGATCCCCGTCTCCGTTGCTACCCCCGAGGCCCTGGAGCTTTCCGATCGCCTGGAGGCGGCGGCGGAGCGGGAGAGGGCTCTCCTTGCTCAACTCGGCGAGCGATCCCGGGAGATCGAGGTGGAGAGGGCAGAGCACCAACGCCAGATCGAGACCTTGAAGGCTCGGGTGCGTGAGCTTGAGGGGGTGGATCCGTCCTAGATCGCCCAAGACGCTGTGTAGGAGTATGCCACCTCCTTTGTTAAGTCCGCCTTGGCCGAGGCATTCGAGAAGGGTTTCGCCCGTTGCTAATCCGAGATCCAGAAGAAGTTCCCGCTCTCGGGAGTCAATTTCGAGGATCTCCGGGCGCACTCTGACGGCGAAACGGAGCGTGGGGGGCGACCCAAGTGAACAGCCAGCATGTGGCTCCACGGGTGCCCCTGGAGATGTTTGAGGGAGGGGAATGCCCCTCGGTCTCTTCGTACGCCTCTCTGTATATCCTTTTGTTAGGCGCGCGCTTAGCAGGCGTCCTGTCGGGCGAGGCTTTCCTTGTCCCGAGTGGGATTCTTGTGAACACATTTATCTCCATATTGGCTAGACGGTAGGTTGCGGGTCCGAGGACCTCGATGACCTTGTAGGGTCCCTCCCATTTAGCCGCGAGCTTCCCTTTGCGAGCAATATCCGGGTTGAAGCTTGCTTTCCTGAGGACCAGGTCCCCAAGGTGGAAACTCCTTCCCTTGACCCGAGAATTGTAGTATCGGGCCACCTTTTGCTTCTGGCAGATGATGGTGGCTAGGGCTTGCTCCCGCCGCTCGCCGAGGAGCTCCAGACCGAGCTCCAGGCCTTGCGAATTTCTGTCTTCGTCGAAGTACTTGAGGCGGAGAGACTCTTCACCCAGTTCGACCGGTACCACTGCCTCGGCTCCGTAGGCAAGCATGAACGGGGTTTCGCCGGTGGCCTCCTTGTGGGTCGTCCGGTATGACCAGAGTATCCCGGGGAGCTCTTCCGGCCAGTTTCCTTCGGCGTCCTTCACTTTCTTTCGGAGGGGCTCTATGATGCATTTGTTGGCTGCTTCCGCCATCCCGTTGGTCTGGGGGTGCGCTACAGAGGCGAAGAGGAGCTTGATCCCCCATTCCGCACAAAAGTCTTTGAACCCCACGGAGTCGAACTGTTTCCCGTTGTCTGTGACGATGGCCTGCGGCACTCCGAATCTGGAGATGATGGAGTTCCATACGAAGCTTTTCGCTTTCTTCCACGTGATGGTGGCCAATGGCTCAGCCTCGATCCACTTGGTAAAGTAGTCCACCGCCACAATCAGGTACTTCCGCTGCCCCGACCCGGCTTAAATGGTCCGAGGATGTCGAGCCCCCATTTCACAAAGGGGATGGGGCTCACAATAGGGATGAGTTCCGACGGGGGAGTTGAGGTGTGGTTGGCAAACCTCTGACATTCTTGGCACTTTTGGACGTAGTCCGTTGCGTCTTGGACTAGGGTCGGCCAGTAATATCCCTGCCTCAAGATCTTTTGCGCGACCGTCTTGCCCCCGTGGTGATTTCCACAGATCCCTTCGTGAACCTCCCGTAGGACGTAGTCGGCTTCCTGCGGTCCGATGCATTTCAGGTATGGGAGAACATCCGCCTTCGTCCAGCGTCTTCGGTAGAGCGTCCCCTCATGAATCACGTATCGGAGCACGTTCCTTTCCAGGGCCCGACGCTCGTCCCAATCCGTCGGCACCTCCCCATGAGTGAGGTACCGTATGATCGGGTCCATCCAGGTGGGATCTTGGTCGATCGCCATCACCTCCCGCTCTTCCGTGCTGGGGGACTGCAAGTTCTCCATGTAAATGGTGCGGCCCAGCTCCTTGGTCGAGGACGAGGCTAGCTTCGACAGTGCGTCTGCCCGAGCATTCTCCGACCGTGGGAGATGCAAGACTTCCGCGCTCTTGAACTTGGACAGCGCCGCTTTGGCGACGGTGAGATACCTCTGCATTGCTTCCTCCCGCGCTTCGTAACTTCCCAGAAGCTGGTTGACAATGAGCTTCGAGTCGTTGAGGAGGCGCACGGACTCGGCCCCGAGCTCCTGGGCCAGCCTCAGGCCGTTGATTACCGCTTCGTACTCCGCCACGTTGTTGGTGGCCGGGAATTCAAACCGCAACGCGTATTCCATGATGTTCCCTTCCGGAGATCGGATCGCGATCCCAGCCCCGCCTCTTGACTGTGTTGCCGATCCATCCACATGGAATATCCATGCTCCTGGGACTCCTGACTGGACAGGTTGGAGGCGGTCAGCCGAAAGAAAAGATAAGGGCTGGGTGATTACCGTTACTGGGCCTTCTTCCTCCGGGGGATGTCCTCCTTCCGTAGTGCATTCAGCGATGAAGTCGGCCAAGGCCTGCCCCTTGATGGCTGTGCGTGGCTTGAATCAGAGGTCGAACTCGCTCAATTCCACCCCCCCAGTTCAGCATCCTTCCCATTCGATCGAATCTCTTGAGATTCTGCTCCAATTGCGAGTCGGTCAAGACCAGTATGGTGTGGGCTTGGAAGTAGGGCATGAGCCTTCGAGCTGAGAGAACGAGGGCGTATGCCAGTTTCTCCATGGGTGAGTATCGCACCTCCGCTCCCTTCAAGACCCGGCTCGTGTAGTACACCGGCCATTGCACCCCACCGTCTTCCCTGATCAGTACCAAGCTCACCGCTTCTTCTGCGCGTGCCAGGTAAAGGCTCAGCGATTCCCCTTCTCGTGGCTTGGACATGAGAGGCGGGCTGCGAAGGTACTCCTTGAGATCCGCAAATGCCCTGGAGCAGTCTTCGTCCCATGGTATCGCCTTCCTGTTGTCTGACGGTTCTGCGATCGCTTTCCTCAGAACTTTGAAGAAGGGGAGCGATCTCTCCGCCGATTTGGATAGGAATCGTCCCAAGGCCGCGATGCGCCCATTCAGCCTTTGCAGTTCTTTGATCATCGCCGGCTCCCACATATTGATCAATGCCTCGATCTTGTCGAGGTTAGCTTCAATGCCACGGTTAGTTATCATAAATCCCAAGAATTTGCCGGATCTTACCCCGAACGTGCACTTCGTGGGGTTGAGTCGGATGTTGTGTCGTCGCAACCGCTCGAAATTTTCGCGGAGGTCGGCGACATGGTCCTCCGGCTTTCTCGACTTGACAAGCATGTCGTCGACGTAGACCTCCAGGTTCCTCCCGATCTGGGAGTAAAAAACCTTGTTGACCATTCTCTGGTAGGTGGCCCCTGCGTTTTTCAAGCCAAAGGGCATCTTCTTGTAGCAGTAGGTTCCCGGTCCATCGTGAAGGCTGTCATCTCTTCGTCCCGATGGTCCATCTGGACCTGATTGTACCCGGAGTAGGCGTCCATGAAGCTAAGCATGTCGTACCCCGAGGCATTGTCCATAAGGTGGTCTATGCGTGGCAGGGGGTAGCTGTCCTTGGGACAGGCTTTGTTGAGGTCACTGAAGTCCACGTACATTCGCCACTTTCTGTTGGGTTTTTTGACCATCACCACATTCCATAGCCACTCCGGGTACCAGACCTCTCGTATGAAGCCTGCGTCGAGAAGACGCTCTACCTCCTCGGAGGCCGCCTTCATCTTTTCGCCACCCAGGTTTCGCTTCTTCTGCCTGACCGGCTTGAAGTTGGGGTCGGCGTTGATCTGGTGGACGATCACCTGGGGATCTACGCCGGGCATGTCCTCCGGTGACCAAGCAAAGACGTCAAGGTTCGCCTCCAGGCACTCGACCAGTTGGCACCTCAGGTCGTGGCTTAGTCCTCTCCCGATTGAGATGAACCTGCCCTCGATGTCCGTGACCGGGATCTGCTCTTGTTCCTCCGCAGGGGTGGGTCTCGGCCCGCTCCTTAAGTCGAGCGCGGACATCTGGTCGACCAGACGATCCTCGGGCCCTTCCTCCTCCAGTTGGTAGCAGGTATTCGGTCTCCCCGCGTCGCCTTGGACCTGCCCCATCCCCCTTGGCGTTCGGAACTTGATAGTCTGATGAAGGGTCGAGACAACTGCGCCGATGGCATTGAGAAGGGGTCGACCGATGATTCCGTTGTACTCCGACCCGATCCCCAATACGACGAATTCTACCGTCAGGGTCACCGAGTCTGGTGGGCCTCCGAGTGTTACTGGGAGGTGGATTTTACCGACGATGGGGGTGGAATGACCCGTGAACCCTACCACGGGACCTGAGCGAGGTTCCAAGTCTTCCTTCCGCAGCCCCATCTTCTCCAGGGTTGACATGAAGAGGACGTCGCAGGAGCTGCCGGTGTCGATGAGCAGCCGCCGTACCATTGTCGTGTCGATGATCACCGAAACTACCAAAGCTGCGTCCGACCTGCGCGCTGCCACTGTCGTGCCCATCCTCCCGACCGGTAGGGCCGGCGAGGGTTTCGTGGTCTTCTCCTCATGGTCCTCCTCGTGCTGGGCTCGGGCCCTCTCTTGCCAACCATGGCGGGCCCTGTCACCTCGCGCCTGAGCCTTGCCCTCCCTTCGCCGCGATGGATGAAGCCGTGTCATTGCAGGTGTGGTTTGTTTTTCGTGGGATAGTTCGTTCCCACAGACGGCGCCGGATGTTTCAGAGTGTTTTCTCACTATAGAAGCGTTGACCGTGGACTGCCCGGTCAACGTGGTCAAGGGGCCGATTTGGGTCCCTTGGGTGTGTCGAGCACGTGTAGACGCGACGCGAATCGGAGATGCAGTCGACGTAGAGCACGTCAGCTGGGCCGGGTCTGGATCCTCGGCCTCAAGGGGGCTGAGGGGAAGCCTCGGCCCGGTGTGAGGTGTTCGGCCTCGGACGGTCGGGCGACGAGGGGTAGCCTCGGTCGCCTTGGCTTGGCGTGAGACCGACGCGGAACTGAGGGGAAGCCTCGGCTCGGATGGGCGTGCTCGGCCTCGGTCGGTCGGACGACGAGGGGTAGCCTCGGTCGCCTCACTTGATGCGCGGCCGGCGTGGAGCCGAGGGGAAACCTCGGCACTCGGATCTAACGTCTTCCTGAACAGACGAGAACACTCGTCAGGGAGGCCGGACCTTGGTTCCGGCCAAATCCCCTCCGATGCCTAAGTCAGATGACGATCTGAAAGAGGAGGCTCGGCGGGGACGGTTCGACTCGAGAGGAGATCGGAACGACGTCCTCCGACGCGAGCGGGGGGAAGGAGATGAAGTGGGGGAACTAGGTCGTTAATGGAGTACCTTAGGTTTTGTTACCTGAGATGCGGTCCTTTGTCCAGTCGTCCTCCTAGCCCTTTTATAGGCCTCTCGTCGCGACCGTCCATGACTCACGTCCCTCGTCCGCCCCCAATCGTGCCCCCTCAATCCGCCTCCCTATCGCCGCTCCCCGTGCCATGCCAGCACCTCCCCATAACGGCCATTAAGTGGCAGCGGGCCTGGGGGAACGGTTATCGCTGGAGTGCGCGAGTGACTCGCGTGTTTTCGGGGTCGGGTCGGATTGACGTTCGGGGTCCCTCTAGGGGGCTTTGTCGGGCGGGCCCGATCTCGCAGATGGGCTTCTGATTGGTAGTCGGGTCTCTGGGCTCGTGTCTTTCGGGCTTCGGCCAAATAGGCGTAACATATATATATATATATATATATATATATATATATATATATATATATATATATATATATATATATATATATATATATATATATATATATATATATATATATATATATATAGACAGTGTCAATCGCGAAATTATTTATTACATTCTCAACCGTATGGGTTTTGGAAGGAGATTCCTCTGTTGGATACATGAATGTATTTCTACCCCGACATTTTCTGTTATGATAAATGGGACTCCTGTTGGATATTTTGAAGGGAATAGGGGCATCAGACAAGGAGACCCTCTATCCCCTTTCCTTTTTGTAATTACAATGGAAGCATTTTCCCTATTGATTGAGAAATCCATATCAATGCGCAATATCCAACCGATGAGACGTTCGGGGGCAATATCTCATCTGCTCTTTGCAGACGACCTACTACTTTTCTGACGTGCTAATAATCATACTTTCTGTGGTGTGAAAGCTCTTCTGAAGGACTTCTCTAACCTTACTGGACTTGTGGTAAATTGGGATAAAAGTACTTCTGTTTTCAGCAAGGGTACTAAAGACCCTTTATGCTTGGCTAATCTTCTGGGTATAAGGCTGGGTACTTCTATTAATACTTATCTTGGTTTGCCTCTGTCGCCAAATTATCCAAAACCTTCCATGTACAGCAGGTTGATTGACAAGTGTAAGAAGAGACTAATGGGCTGGACATCTTCCATGTTATCCCTTGCGGGCCGTATTGAGCTAGTTCGAACTGTTATTTATGGTATGCTGAATTTTTGGATGCAGGCCTATCGAATACCAAAATCCATTCTTTGTACAATTTCATCTGCTTGCAGGAAATTTATCTGGGGTTCATCTCGCGTATGGGCTTGGAAAGACATGTGTACTCCCAAGGAGGAAGGGGGTTTGGGGTTGAGGTAGCTTTATGATATTAATATGGCTGCTGGAGTTAGGCTTACATGGTGTATGTTAACCACAAATGGACTTTGGGCTAGCTACATGATCACTCCACATTTTACACCTTTTTCCGCATGTTTGCATGCCATTTAGATCGCTCAAATCACGTTATTAACGATTTATCGACAATATTGCGATACTTTTCACGATTTGTTGTTTCTGTCATATTCCAGGAGATTTGGAGCGATTTGGAGTGATTTCGAGATACACCTACTCCGGAGTGCCACCGAAGACTTCCCTGAGGGGTATTTTGAGATTGGAGAGGAGCGGAAGAAGAAAGAACGTCGTAGGAGCGACGAGGAGGCAAAAACACTTAGAATGGGCATTTTCAGTGTCTCACTCGGCCGAGTGAAGGAGTCACTCGGCCGACCAGCGAGACCCCGCTCGGCCGGCCAGATCGGACACGCTCCAACTGTGCACTCGACCGAGCATCAGAAGCCGCCTCGGCCGAGTGACGTATCCCGTCCGCCCGAGTGGCACTCAGACGACGCCCCTCAAAAAGAGCCAACTTACTGTTTTTCGTCAGTCTGAGCAGCAGAAGCCCGACTCGGCCGAGTGGCAATTGCCGACCGCCCGAGTGAAGATAAGCCCATCGGCCGAGTGATGACAACTCACTCGGCCGAGTGACGCCCGAAGTGAAGACCCCCAAGACCCCAGACTTACTGGAAATTCTCAGGGTCTCTCACTCGACCGAGCGACTCTTGTCACTCGGTCGAGTGAGCAGCGCTGCCTGTAGCGGAAATCACGATTTTGGAGCTACGCAGGGGCAGTTTGGTCACGAATTTTTGGGCAGTTTTGGGGGGTATTTAACCCCAGATTCTAACCTAGTTTAGAGAGCTTTTTAATTGCTTTTGGCAGCCTTTTTAGATTAGACTTTTTAGAGTTTATTTCTTGTGATTGGAGAGGAGAGAAAAGTGTTATTTTGTTGGATTCTTGGAAAGCTACATTGGTTTGTCTTCCTCTCCATTAAAAATCCTATTTTTATTGTTATTTTGAATATTGCCATGAATTTCATTGCTATTTCTATTGATTATTCTTTCATTAGCAATATGATTTGTGAGTAGTCTTAACGTCTTAGGGCGTGGGGATGAACCCTACGAGCCCAATTTCTGATTTGTGATGATTTGGTAGAACTATTGCTAGAATTGTTATTAGGGTTAGTTTGGGATTGATATAATACGGATATCTAGGTGTTCATATCGATTGGGATTTGCAAGAGATTGGATCTCAATTCGATAGGAAACCCTAGAAATCCGAATTGGGTTGAAATTGAGTTTCTGAAGTATCGGTTTGCAAGAGATTGGGCCGATACTAGGATCCTCGGTTGCAATTCTATACCGATACCCGTTTGCAAGAGATTGGACGGGTAGGAACTATCCCAACCTAGGTCGTAGCCCGAGTTTGCACGAGAGTGGGCTCGGGATGCGATTGAACAATGATGTTGATCCTAATGCTAGCTTGCCTAGGCTTGGGTTTGCAAGAGATTGGATCCGAACCTAGGTTCGCTATAGACCGGCAATAGCGCGAGAGCGTGAGCCAGGTTTTACATTCAGTTGCAACTAGTTCACATGACATTCTACCCTAGCAATTATGATACCGATGAATCACATTGACGAGATACAGTGAGTAGCGGGGATTCCCTATTCCCTAGGCGTCTTTATTTGATTTTATATCTCCATACTTTGTTTGACGATTGTGACAACATCGCCGAAAGGCACTTTCCTACTCTTCTGTCCCTATAGCCAGGTTGTTCGAGAAGGCACTGTCATACGTCCTCCCTGTGTTCGATACCCGCTCGCCGCTACACCGTGCGCTTGCGGTAAAACTACACGGTCTCTCTTTAGGGTGTGCGCCCCGGGCGCGACCAAGTTTTTGGCGCCGTTGCTGGGGACGGGCGTTTTTGTCAGAGTTTGATTTGGATTACCCAGTTATTTCTCTCCAATCTCTTTCTTTATTGCTTCATTCTTTTCTAACTCTGTTTACAGCCCCATTTTGCAATCCCTCCCGAAATTCTCCACGAAATCTTAACAGGCAAAATGGGGGATGCAATTCCAATGACTGAGTCTGACCAGAGAGATGATGAATCTTTTGCGGAGCTCCTCAAGGAATTTATTGATGAGGTCTACGCTACCGGAGCTTTTGCTATTAATATAGAGGACCCCGTCGAACAACTGTTTGCTGGCTTCGTGATGGATCAAATCTCCCCGGATGGGACTATTGGGGGCGATATCAGAGTTGATGTGAGGGACGACAAGCTATATTTTGAAGGCGATAGAACTTGTGTCAAAGAGTACTACACTCCCGAGGAACACTTCGAACAAACAGATACTCAGGGAGATACACTCTATGACCCTCACTCTTGCATTTATGAATCTTCTGACATATATCTTGATCTCAGGAATGAACCGGAGCAAGGTGGTGGTCCTATCGATGCAGGCGCAGAATCGGAGAGCGTCTATTCCGATGCACCGTCCTCACTAGGAAGCGAATCTGAGCCCCCATTCGAGAGTGAGCTAAATTCAGATGTTGAAGGAGAAGTCAAATTCACACAAGGTGACGAAGCAGAGGGTGCGGAACCCTTTGAGGTAGAGCTTAAACAACTACCGCCGAATCTAAGGTATGCTTTCTTGGGTAGTAAATTGGCCTTCCCGGTGATTGTAAATGCCCACCTCGGCCAAGACCAACTTGAAAAATTATTAGAAGTCCTTAGGGATCACAAGGATGTCCTTGGTTACACAATCTTTGATCTTAAGGGAATAAGCCCTAGGCTATGCACGCACATGATCCACTTGGAAAACACTGAAGCCTCTTCTATTGAGCCTCAAAGGCGGTTGAACCCGAATATGAAAGAGGTAGTGAAAAAGGAAATCCTAAAATTGCTTGATGCTGGAATTATCTATCCGATCTCTGATAGTAGATGGGTTAGCCCCGTTCACGTCGTCCCCAAGAAAGGGGGGATGACTGTTATAAAAAATGATAAAGGAGAGCCCATTTCTACACGCACAGTCACGGGATGGCGAATGTGCATTGATTATAGGAAACTAAATAAAGCCACCCGAAAGGACCATTACCCATTGCCCTTCATTGATCAAATGCTTGAACGCCTAGCTAAACATAAATACTTTTGTTATTTAGATGGGTATTCGGGGTTCTTCCAAATCTCTTTGCACGAAGATGACCAAGAAAAGACCACTTTTACTTGTCCCTATGGTACCTATGCCTACCGTAGGATGCCCTTTGGTCTTTGTAATGCTCCCGCCACCTTTCAGAGGTATATGACATCCATATTTTCCGATTACATTGAAAATATTATGGAAGTTTTTTTGGATGATTTTTCGGTTTATGGAAGTGAGTTGGACTCTTGTTTGGCCAATCTTACTAAAGTCCTTAAAAGGTGCCAACAAAATAATCTCACTCTAAATTGGGAGAAATGTCACTTCATGGTCACGGAAGGTATAGTTCTTGGGCACCATGTCTCCTCGAGAGGAATTGAGGTAGATAAAGCAAATATTGAGGCAATCGAGAAACTCCCTCCTCCTATTAATGTCAAGGGCATTAGAGGCTTTCTTGGTCATGTGGGGTTTTACCGCCGCTTTATCAAGGATTTTGCCTCGATTGCCCGACCGCTTACTTCCTTGCTTGCTAAAGATACTCCTTTTATTTTTTCAGGCGAATGCTTGCAAGCCTTCAATACCTTGAAGGAAGCACTAGTTTCCGCACCCATCATACAACCACCGGATTGGAGCCTTCCCTTTGAGCTAACGTGTGATGCTAGCGACCAAGCCATTGGAGCGGTATTGGGACAAAGGAAAGAAAGGAAGCTTCATGCAATATTCTATGCGAGCAAGACATTGGATGACGCGAAGAAAAACTATACAACTACCGAAAAAGAGCTTCTATCGGTCGTCTATTCCATCGAGAAGTTTCTCTCCTACCTCCTTGGTTCCAAGGTGATTGTCCACACCGACCATGCGACATTGAAATATCTTTTAAACAAGAAGGAGGCCAAACCTCGGTTAATTAGGTGGATACTCTTGTTGCAAGAATTTGATTTGGAGATCAGAGACAAGAAAGGTACGGACAATGTTGTGGCGGATCATTTATCTGGGCTTATTCGCGACAAGGAGGATGAGAGTTTACCTATCGACGACACATTCGTGGATGAGAGGCTAGACGCCATAAAGCCCGGGGAAGTGCCTTGGTACGCGGACTTCGTCAATTACTTGGCTTGTGGAATTAAACCGCATGGGATGCCCACCCATCAAAAGAGGAGATTTTTGCATGAGGTCCGTAGCTATTTTTGGGAAGATCCATACCTCTTCAAGATATGCAAAGATAATGTTATTCGGAGGTGTGTTTCTAAAGAGGAGGCAACGTCTATCATTTTGCATTGCCACGATATGCCATGCGGGGGACATCATGCCGCCTCTAAGACAACCGCTAAGATTTTGCAGAGTGGATTCTTCTGGCCAACAATGTTCAGAGACACCCACGACTTTGTGAAGGGGTGTGACAGGTGCCAACGGACCGGAAATATTTCCAAACGCAATGAGATGCCGATGAGGCCCATCCAAGAAATTGAGCACTTTGATTATTGGGGAGTGGACTTCATGGGACCTTTTCCGTCAAGCAACGGTAACAAGTATATCCTATTGGCCGTTGACTACGTCTCCAAATGGGTGGAAGAAATCGCTACCCCTACCAATGATGCAAGGGTTGTTTCTAAAGTTTTCAAGCAGAATATCTTCCCACGTTTCGGGGTGCCTCGTACCTTGATAAGCGACGGGGGAAGCCATTTCATAGAAAACAAGTTTGAAGCCATGCTGAAGAAGTACGGGGTAAACCATAGAGTTGGCATGGCATATCACCCCCAAACGAGCGGCCAAGTGGAGGTCTCGAATAGAGAGATAAAGCAAATTCTTGAGAAACCCGTGGATCGATCTAGAAAGGATTGGTCAATGAAGTTAAACGATGCTCTATGGGCATATCGCACAGCCTTTCGCACTCCCATCGGCACCACACCATTCCGACTTGTTTATGGGAAAGCTTGTCACTTGCCGGTAGAGCTGGAACACCGCGCGTATTGGGCCATCAAGACCCTCAATTACGATTATAAGAGTGCGGCGGTGAGGCGACTCTTGGACATCAACGAGCTTGATGAGATTAGGAGGGACGCCTACGAGAGCTCGAGGATTTACAAAGAAAGGACCAAGATTCTCCACGATGCACGCATAACTGTTACGGACTTCAAATTCGGAGACAAGGTCTTGCTATATAACTCCCGGCTACGACTATTTCCTGGGAAATTGAGGCCACGGTGGTCCGGACCTTTCACCATCAAGCACATACAACCGGGAGGAGCTTTTTAGTTAGAAAGTAAAGACGGAGCCACATTCACAGTAAATGGACAAAGGCTCAAGCATTATTCCGAGGGAGTCCCTGTGGGAGAAATAAGTAGAATTTATCTGCTTAAGGGACGGCCGGATGATCTTTCGGACCTCCTTGATGAGGTTATTGAGGAGGCGATCCCCCATTCCATCGGCGCACTATTCAAGGAAGATTTTGAGGAAGGGCCGGACTTGGGCCAAGAAGAAAAGATGGAGTGTTCCCCCGACCTCTCCGTAGAAATTGATGAAGGCGACGCTGATGTCGCGAGAATACGAGAGCTCTACAAGCTCTCAAAGATGAAGACTCCAAAGAAAGCCCCACCGATACGAAAATCGGTGTCACCGGTGAAGCCGAGGCCCGGAACAAGCACAAGCTTGGGGGAGCCACCCCCCAACACTACCCGAGGCGAAGGAGCACTGAGGAAGAACACGCCGCCGAAACATCCAAATTTAAGCGTTCTTCCAAATAAATTCGACGGGTGCATCTCATATGCACCCAATATCCCACATTAAATTGAAAATCAAAGGGGGTCGAGCTCAAGACCTTAAACGAGCGCTTGTCGGGGGGCAACCCGACGGTTATCGCTTTATTTTTACTTTTTCCTTTATTTTTGTTTTAGAAATTATTAGTGTTTTGAGTCGTTTGCCTAAAAATTTCGTGATAACGGGTCCTATTTTTCTTTCACAGGAGAGGAGAAAGGGATACCTATCATTAGGAGGATGAACAAGGCGACAAGGAGCGCTCCAGGAATGCGCTCGATGCTTAAGAGGAGGATGAAATCGACTGGAGGAAGAAAAACAGAGATTAGAGCCCAAACGGAGCCAAACAACAGAAAACAGGGTTCACTCGGCCGAGTATACTAGTCACTCGGAAGAGCACATAAGCTCGTCCGCCCGAGCGGCTCACGAACGAGGGAAGTCTGTCGTACCCAACTCTCTGTTTCTTTTCTTGATTTCAGTATAATTGCCACTCGGCCGAGTATAAATCTTCACTCGACCGAGTGAAACTGATACGCTCCTAGGGCGAGTATTGCCAAGTAGCTTGTGCCACTCGGCCGAATGGACTTTTTCCACTCGGCCGAGGGTGGCAAGGCCACTCGGCCGAGTCGTAAGCGGGGAGGAATTTTCCAAAATATTTCCGTTACCATCACTCGGCCGAGCGACTTAGTCACTCGGCCGAGTCGTAACTTTTCCTATATAAAGGGGGTCGGCGCGTTTTTCGAAACGAGAAAAAAACCCCAAAACGCCCGACTGCTCGTATCCCTCGGCCCCGTTCACCCCCCCCCCCTCGCCCGACCGCCTTGCCCGTCGCCGCGCTCGGCCGACCACCGCCGGCCGACGCCCCCTCCGCACCGCCCGAGACGCCGCCGGTGATCTCGCCGCCGGCCGAGCTCAGGTAACCCCAAAAACGCCTATTTCCTCCTCTTTCTTGTATTTTTGATGATCCGCGCACTAATCGAGCCCCAAATTCAAATTAACTTCATTATCTATCCATTATACCCCTAACCCCCCATACATTTTGAATATTACTCGCTGATATCTTCGTTTGATGTGCAGGGTATATTGGGAAGCTTAGGGGAGCCTAGGGGAGCTTCCGGGGAGCGTTTTTTTGGCTTCGTGGAGGCGGCGTCTTCGCACGCATCCACTATTTTGCTCTAGCGGCGTGTTACGGTATATTCGCTCCACTCATTTTCGCACGCCGCATTTATTTCGTTTTTGGTGAGCACCCGGGGCCACATGCCGCCCCGGACACGGCCACACACCAGGAGAGCTTCCGCCAAGCGGAAGCGGCCGGATGAGCCCGGCCCCTCCCATGAGATGGAGGACTCTCCTCCGCCTACACCACCTCACCCCGCACAGCCACTGCCTGCAGACCCCGTTCACCCCGCACAGCCACTGCCTGCAGACCCCATTCACCCCGTACAGCCACAGCCTGCGGTCCCCGTTCACCCCGCTCAGCCACTCCCTGCCGACCCACTGCCACCACCGGCTCCACTTGTCGGGCCGTTGGGGATTACGTTCCGGGACGACGCACACCGCGTCGTTTTCGAGCGCATTTCCCAGCGCTCGATTGTATCCTCCAGGTTCGCACACCTTGCAGACCTAGGACGCCTGGGGGTACTTGAGGGGATGCTCACGTTGTATGACAACGTGGGTTGGCGAGATTTTTTCCAAGTGTCGGCGGACACCTTCGTCCGTCCGACACTTGAGGTGCTTAGTTATATAGCCCGGACCGACGAGGGATGCTCGTTTAGGTTTATGGACCGAGAGTGCCAGGTCACTCTCGGTATGATGAGAGCATTCTTTTCGTGGCCCGATGTCCCTGGGGCTGACCGTGGTTACGCCCCCACTCACATTCCCCCACCTTCCTTCGATTCCCACGCTTTCTGGGCCCGGATCACGGGTTTACCAGCTGCCTTTGACCCTAGTAGGGCCAAGGCCTCGGCCATCGTCCACCCCTGCCTCCGCATAGCTCAGCGCCTTATGGCGACTACCTTTTTGGCGAGGTATGAGCCTGGGACGATGTCCACGCCGGAGCTTTATATGCTCTATGCGATGACGCGCCCCAGAGCTCTAGCGAGGGAGAGTGACGAGTTGGTCCCCGCCGTTGTGATTGATATCGCGAGCTGGTTTTGGACCGCATCATCGTATCGGTGGGCGTTCGCTCACCGATATGTTGTGGCGGTCTGATCTCCCTGCTCGCCCTGATGACCGGCGAGGACCTTCCGGTTGACCTGTGACGAGCCCCGGGCCCCACTTCACTGTCCATAGACGTCATGGCCCGGATGAAGATGCTATGTCCGCACGGTCAGCGGCACTGGGTTTGGTTGCATGGTCCCTACGGTGCTGATTACATGATCCTTCCGAGTCCAGCTCGGACACAGATAGCACCAGCACAGGTGGATTGGCTTCCGACGATGGATCTCCTGATCCCCGCCGCCTACGTGCTTGAGGCCGAGGAGGCCGAGCAGGCTGAGCAGGCCACCGCTACGCACGCTGCACCCGTTGACCCCCGTGGCCCCTCAGCCTATCTCTGATATTTCTGCTGCTCCCCGCCACCACTGTCCACACTTCTGACGGTGTCGGGAGTACACTTGCTGAGACCGCCTCCACTACTACCACTCCCACCACAGCTGGCCCTCTGTCCGTTGAGCCCCTTTGCTCCGCACTACCCGAGCGCCCACCTATTTTTGTTGAGACAGGAGAGCCTTCTTTCGCTGTGATCGTGGAGACCATGGCCAGTATGATCTCTGCTGGGATTTCACCTTTTGGACCCCACACTGCCTCCCCAGTGGTTGTCACTTCTGTCCCCACCGTAGCCGTACTTTCTGAGAGTGTCGTGACGTCTGTCCCTGCGTCTGTGTCACTGACCTCTCTTGCCACCTTGTCGCCACTTTTATATTCCTCTTCTGCTGCTGCTTCCACCTCACACCAGCCTGCACCCTAGCCTCGCACTGAGGCTAGGCCCCCACTTGTGAGCACAACACCCTTCCTTCACATGCCTGCTGAGCCCATCCACTACACCACCCGAGTTCGCCAGCCACGTCCCGCACAACACAGACCCGTGCGTCCCTCTGCACCACCTCCCCCCGACACTGTACTTCAGAGCATTCATGCTCTTGAGGGGGCGGTGAGTGGCCTCAGAGGTGACCTCAGGACCATGTCTGCCACCGTCACAGCTATGGCCAGCCGCTTCGACCTACTTCCGGGCATTCACTATTGCCTCACCCAGATTCTCGATCGGCTTCCTCGTGCACCCACACCCACCCAGCAGGTACCCACACCCACTCCTACACACACCCAGTCTGCTTCCACACCCACACCCACACCCACCCAGCAGACTGTTCCCCAGCCGCCACCACCTCCGCCTCAGGACAGAGACGGCGCAGCCCCACCTTCTTAGGCACCCTTGATGCCATTGATCTTTTTTGCCGTCATGCTGCCCGTCTCTGCTAGGTCCTGATGATTTTTGCCCACCCGCCCTCCCCTACCTGTTTTTGGGTCCACATTTTGATCATATCTTCATATATCATTTTTGGGAGAGAGGGAGAGATTTTTGGTATGACACTCTTATATCTGATTCACTCCTATATCTGCCTGCATCATGTCCGCATCATATTTTTCATTTTGTTCTTTTTATTTCTTTTTCATCGTGCATGCATCCTCACTTACCCCTCACATTATACGTCTCTCGGTGTGCCACACTTCGCACATTGAGGACACTGTGCACTTTAGCTTGGGGGAGTGAGTTCTCACACTTTTCGATTTACCACCTTTATTTTTAGTTTTTTCACGCCATTTTCCGCTTTTGCACTCACTTTCATCACTTTTTTCTTTTTTTACCATGCATCACGTTTTTCTTATTTTCTTCGTGTGCTGCATTGTAAATAGTTTTATTTTCCCTCTTTATCTTTATTTCTTTTCATCTCATGCTAGAGATGACTTTTCTGTGATGATGATGACGTGGAGTTAGGTTTCTCTATATGCATGCTTTATTTGTCATGTCTTAGCTTTTATTTCCGATATCATATGCTATGATTTGCCTTGCATTCAGGGATAGTAACCCACACTTTTTTTCCGTATGAGAATGGATGAAATTCTATTATTAGCTGAGTCTGAATATTCATATGTATGCTATTGCAGAAAGCACACCAAGATTCACGCATTGAATGCTTATATCTGGAGTACCGTTTTCTTTTCCTATATCACTTCTATTTGCATGACTTGTACACTTCACTTCAGGATGATTGAATGATGTTAGCTATGAAAAATCTGGATTAGTTTGCTTTTTGTGATCGAAACCGAGTAGATTAGATTACCCTGCTGAAGTTGTCGTGCACGTCTTATAGAGTGAACTGAGAGACATATTTATTTCTTTCTCCACATATCTTGAACATTAATTCTCTATTTTAAAATCATTGGTGAATCTCCCCTTAGCGATTCTAGTATTTGGCATTTCCCCCGTTATTAAATTCCTAGCTCCAAACTTCCCAAAACCAAAAAGGAAAAAGAAAAAAATTCTTGTATATCCCTCTTTCTCTTTGATTTGGGATCATTGTGTATATATGCTATATAAAAAAAAGAGAAAAAGAAAAGAAAAAGAAAAGAAAAGAGAAAAGAATCTCAATAAACGATCCCATCTCATACGCGTTCTCTCTTTCTTCCCTCTCTTTTTGTTTTTATTTTTATTACTTTTGGAGCTCCATAAAAATGAGGATGTAAACATTGTTTTTATGCCACCACGCTTATAGATAAGCTTGGGGGAGAGGATATAATGATGTGTGAGAGAGTGACTACTTGACGGTGCATGACAACCTAGGCTAAGTAATATTCTATACTCGGTGAGATTGTTTTAGCTTCACGAAATCCAGAAATCTACGCCTAGCATTCATTTCATGAAATCCACGCTTTTCTATTATTTCCATTCTATTGCGTGATATTCCTATACTCCTCATAGAAAGCATTCAATTGAAAAGTGTGTGATCTGCGATATTGTATACCGCTTTAGATAATTCAGACAATGTTAATTTTAGAATTATTCCGTTTTTCATGATATATCGATATTCTTGGGTTTTCTATCTCTATTTGCACCATTATACTATGATATTGAAATAAAAGTCTTTGACATGTGTTTTACATTCGGTGCATGCTATATGAGTAAGCAAAACCCACGTCTTGAGAAAAATGATCTAGCAGCTTCCCTCTTCGCTTTCTTCTTTCTTCTTCGTTTTTCGTTTTCCGTTTTTTCCATCGTTTTCATTTTCTAAATTCACCGGGTTCGCCTTTTACTTATCTTCCTCGAGGACGAGTAAGAAGTAAGCTTGGGGGATTTTGATCACTCCACATTTTACACCTTTTTTCCGCATGTTTGCATGCCATTTAGATCGCTCAAATCACGGTTTTCACGATTTATCGACAATATTGATATACTTTTCACGATTTGTTGTTTTTGTCGTATTCCAGAAGATTTGGAGCGATTTGGAGTGATTCCAAAATACACCTACTCCGGAGTGCCACCGAAGACTTCCCTGAGGGGTATTTTGAGATTGGAGAGGAGCGGAAGAAGAAAGAACGTCGTAGGAGCGACGAGGAGGCAAAAACACTCAGAATGGGCATTTTCAGTGTCTCACTCGGCCGAGTGAAGGAGTCACTCGGTCGACCAGCGAGACCCCGCTCGGCCGGCCAGATCGGACACGCTCCAAGTGTGCACTCGGCCGAGCATCAGAAGCCGCCTCGGCCGAGTGACGTATCCTGTCTGCCCGAGTGGCACTCAGACGACGCCCCTCAAAAAGAGCCAACTTAGTGTTTTTCGTCAGTCTGAACAGCAGAAGCCCGACTCGGCCGAGTGGCAATTGCCGACCGCCCGAGTGAAGATAAGCCCAACGGCCGAGTGACGACAACTCACTCGGCCGAGTGACGCCCGAAGTGAAGACCCCCCAAGACCCCGGACTTACTGGAAATTCTCAGGGTCTCTCACTCGGCCGAGCGACTTTTGTCACTCGACCGAGTGAGCAGCGCTGCCTGTAGCGGAAATCACGATTTTGGAGCTACGCGGGGGCAGTTTGGTCACGAATTTTTGGGCAGTTTTGGGGGGTATTTAACCCCTGATTCTAACCTAGTTTAGAGAGATTTTTCATTGCTTTTGGCAGCCTTTTTAGATTAGACTTTTTAGAGTTTATTTCTTGTGATGGGAGAGGAGAGAAAAGGGTTATTTTGTTGGATTCTTGGAGAGCTACATTGGTTTGTCTTCCTCTCCATTAAAAATCCTATTTTTATTGTTATTTTGAATATTGCCATGAATTTCATTGCTATTTCTATTGATTATTCTTTCATTAGAAATATGATTTGTGAGTAGTCTTAACGTCTTAGGGCGTGGGGATGAACCCTACGAGCCAATTTCCGATTTGTGATGATTTGGTAGAACTATTGCTAGAATTGCTATTAGGGTTAGTTTGGGATTGATATAATACGGATAGCTAGGTGTTCATATCAATTGGGATTTGTAAGAGATTGGATCCCAATTCGATAGGAAACCCTAGAAATCCGCATTGGGTTGAAATTGAGTTTCCGTAGTATCGGTTTGCAAGAGATTGGACCGATACTAGGGTTCTCGGTTGCAATTCTATACCAATACCCGTTTGCAAGAGATTAGACGGGTAGGAACTATCCCAACCTTGGTCGTAGCCCGAGTTTGCACGAGAGTGGGCTCGGGATGCGATTGAACAATGATGTTGATCCTAATGCTAGCTTGACTAGGCTAGGGTTTGTAAGAGATTGGACCCGAACCTAGGTTTGCTATAGACCGGCAATAGCGCGAGAGCGTGAGCCAGGTTTTACATTCAGTTGCAACTAGTTCACCTGACATTCTACCCTAGCAATTGTGATACCGATGAATCACATTGACGAGATACGCTGAGTAGCGGGGATTCCCTATTCCCTAGGCGTCTTTATTTGATTTTATATCTCCATACTTTTTTTGACGATTGTGACAACATCACCGAAAGGCACTTTCCTACTCTTTTGTCCCTATAGCCAGGTTGTTCGGAGAAGGCACTGTCATACGTCCTCCCTGTGTTTGATACCCGCTCGCCGCTACACCGTGCGCTTGCGGTAAAACTACACGGTTGCTCTTTAGGGTGTACGCCCCGGGCGCGATCACTACATGAGAAAGAATTACAGAGATGCAGACAATTTTTTCGTGGCCAAAGGGAAACCATATCAATCTGGCACTTGGAAATTCATGCTCCATTATAGACGGTATTCAAAACGTTTGCTTATGCGACAAATTCGGGATGGCTCTAGCACCCTCTTTTGGCATGATTATTGGCTACCAATGGGCCCTTTAAGTGAATTATTTGAGGTCCCTGTTGATGATTCAAATAAAAAAGTCTATGATTATTTAATCTCGGATTATTGGGTGCATGAGCCGGCACTTCAACCTATTGCGCAAACTCTCCAGCAAGTTGTATTAACGCCAGGAGCAAACGAGTGGGCCTGGACGCCTGGCACTCAGTTTAAATTTTTGGATGCTTGGCAGGGTACAAGGCACCGGGGTCCTTTTTTCCCTTATACTAAGCTGGTTTGGTATAATCAACATATTCCAAAAATGTCTCTAACCCTGCTTAGAGCTTTCCTGGGAAAACTTCTAACGAAGGACAAGTTACGAGATTGGGGTGTTAGCACTGAAGTGAGTTGTGGGTTATGTGATTCAGATCTGGAAGAAAATTTAGACCACTTATTTTTCGAATGTGAGTATACAAACTATCTGCTAACGAGGAGCCTTCTCAAACTGGGTGTATCAGACCCCATTGAACCACGGCTGCCTAGGATTGGAGATTACTTCTTATTGCACTTTGCCAAAAAAGACACTATAAGTTTACTGGCTAAGACAGTACTTGCGGCTATAGTTTGGCATGTCTGGAGAGAAAGGAATAGTCGGATTTTTGAAGGTATTAAAAAGCAGAAGATGGCCCTTTTTGAGGAAGTTGCATCAGACATCAGAGTTATACTTAGAGATCAAGCCCTTGATTCTTCGGAGGCTACGGAAGCTATGGAGCGATGGGATTTTATAGACAACGGCTAGCTTTCTTTCTTCATGTATATTGCTTTTGTACAGATTTGCTTGTGTAGTGGGGGTTTTTAGTAGAGGGTGACGGCGCTTGTGCCCTATCCCCTTTCTATAAATACCAACTAAGTAAAGCAACTTGTACCTGTATATTTTCCTTAATTTTAATAAAGAATCACACTAACCTTTCAATATATATATATACTAGTAATTACCTGTGCCCATAAGACACGGTTTATTTAATGGCTGAGTTTTTTCCCACACAAATATCAAGTTCCCCCAAATTTCAAGCTTTCCCCGCAAAATTTCAATTTTTCCCCCAAATTTAAGTTTCCCCCCAAAATTTAAGTCCCTCCAAAATTGTCATTGCCACCTAGGACAAACTTGCCACGTAGGACAATGCTTTGTTCTAGTAGGATAAGATTCAAAATCTTCAAAGGACTGGGAAAAAATGGTCGGAAAGGGGGGAGAATAAAAAGTGTGGGTTGGTGTCTCTTATCCATGTCCAAATTCTCTTATCCAACTTCTCTTGATAACATCCCTTTTTATATAATAGATATCCAAATTCTCTTATCTTATTTCTCATGTCCAAATTCTCTTATCCAACTTCTTTTGATAACATCCCTCATTTATATTATATACTAGTTATAACCGTGCCCGCAGACACGGTTCATTTAAGATTTTCCCTTGCGAAATTTTTGTTCCCCGAATTTTTTTTTCAATGCCAAAATTTAAAAGAAAAACAAATTAACTTACAATATTTAGCGGCACAGGCGCCTTCGGCGTGGGTGCCTTCGGTGCGGAACAACAAATTCAGCGCATGCGCCTTCGACCCAGAACACCAAATTCGACGTGGGTGCATTCGGCGCAGAACAACAAATTCGACATAAGACAACAATTTCGACGCATGTGCCTTAGGTGCGGAACAATAAATCAGCGTTAAAAAATGGCGCAGGCGCCTTTGGCGCGGAATAACAAATTCAGCGCATGCACCTTCGACACAGAACACCAAATTCGACGTGGGTGCCTTCGGCGCAGAACAACAAACTCGACGTAAAACAACAATTTCGGAGCGGGTGCCTTTGGCGTGGAACAACAAATCAGCGTTAAAAAATCAGCGCGGGCGCCTCATATACATATAACCCTTGCCCGTGGGACACTATTGATTTAAAAATCTTGGACCCACTAATTTTAAACAAACATCAATAATTATTAGTTTCCCCTGAAATATCAGCAGACGTGATCGAAATTTTACAGGGTTTTGCAACGCGGATCAATGAGTTAGCAGCATCTTCCGCGTTCATTCTCCCACAGCTCGCGTCCATTCCCAAGATGAGATTGTGTGTGTGCACAACATTTTTTTCATAACTAAAATTAAAAGGCTAGTCATAATTTCAATGTTTTTGTGTATTCCCAAAAAATTTCTCTTCAACCCAAAAATTTCCATTCAAAACTTGATGTGACATTGCCACATAGGACAAATTCAAAATCTGCCCTCAATTGTAATATATATATATATATATATATATATATATATATATATATATATATATATATATATATATATATATATATATATATATATATATATATAAATATAACCGTAAGTTTTGAAAAATGGGGGGGGGGCAGTTTTGAAAAATGGGGGGGGGGGGGGCAGGTGCCCCCAGCTTGTACGTGGGTCCGCCCCTGATCAAGACGTGCCTTGAAAGTGTCCCCCGTTTGGGGTTCTAGCTATCTCATTATGGAGGATGAGTCAAACCCTACATAGATCCATAGACGACGGTGAAGACCCTTTTTTGTCCTCTGTGGTGTTGTTATGGGGATATAAAATGCATAACTGAAAATTCTCAAATGAGAGATCGATATTCAGTGGTATTTCATATACAAGTTGTATTAGAGAAAGACTCGACCTTCAGATGGTCTGATTTTTATTAAGGAAGCAGAATGCAAGATTGTATATCCCCTTGCAGCCACCGGCAACTGGAATTTCATTATTACGTGCAATGTATATCAGTGACTCTACCACCCCATGTTGAGTATGAACATGCGGTACATGATGTTCAATTTCTATCATAGTTACTAGGAAGTATTCTTGAAATGACCGGGAGGTAAATTACCCAGCATTGTCCAGACCGGGATGAAAATCCTTTGTTATCCAAGAGGACCCATCTCATTCTTCTCTGATGGGCCCATCCTCTTCATCTAATTTTTGAGGAGGAGATAGGAACAGATATCTTAGCACCACCTCCTTATCAATCTCTAACTTTATAGACGCGATCTTAACATCTCGTACATTAGATTAGATAATGTCACTCGAGGATAGCCAATTAGACATTGTACGTTACGACAAATAAGAATGCACTATTAACACCTACCAGCTAGATTTTTTAATCATTTACCATCCCAAAACTACTTAATGAAAAACATAATAGAAGATAAGGCGATTATAAAGCGCCGGGAGGATTTTGATGGTAAAAGATTGAGAGCTATAATGCGCAGTTTGTTTGAAACCCTAAACAATGGCAAAGGGAAAAGCCTAAACAAAAACGATTGAAAGGGGGCAACTTTTGGAAGCCAAATGGGTCTCAATCTGGAAATGATTGCACAAATCTTAGAGCCATCTTCACCACCTAATCCACGTCATGTATTGAGAGATGTGGAGCAAACCCAGATAAAGCCACAGATGCCAGGTCATGAAACCTACTGTTTATGCCTAAAAAATCTGAAGCTATAATAAAACGATGGATATAAGAAATTGCATGGAAAGAGCAGTATAAGAAACCGCATGGAAATAGCAGCATGAATGAAGCCAACTGAACATGTGTTTTGCCCTGATGGAATGTTTAAAACGCAGCGTATAAATCTATATCTAATTGGGCTAGAATTTGCTTTAGATTACTGGAATAAAATCAGGAGTGTCCAAAAGTATACGGCTTGGCATCCCTGGCTGCCAACAAAGATCCAGCAACTGTCCACTAAAATAGAGACCAGTCTATTATTATGAACCAACCAACAGAAACAAAGAAGAAAGACAAAAAGAACGGAGGAAATTGATTAGCACTGTAGGCCCCTTTGCACTTAAGAAGTTGACTGCACAGAAGCAAATCTTGATGAAGCCCCCACACAATCTATGAGAGAGCCTTGGATTTCAAGACTCGCTCCCTGTTTGTAATTGCCAACCAACTACAGCTGTAGTAGTCCTCTGGCCAACATCTTTTATGTTTCAGTTTAGGGGTTAACCGCAGAGAGAACAGTGAGGTGATATTTGATAATTATGTATTCATTTACTTGGGGTTTTGAGTTGCCAGTTCTTTACGCTTCTCCTTCTTCGACGTTTTTAAAAGGTGATTAATCCCACTAATCCGTGATATCCCACTAATCCGACCACCGTTTCTTGAATCCTGGCGAAAACCCCAAGAAATGTCGGCGTCTCTTCAATTTATGGTTGATTAATTAGAGATGAAGGCATTGACCAACCCCATGCATAATTGGTAATTATGATAAGAGTGTTAATGCACATTAAATCGACAGACATACTACTTTTCGAGCATTCAACTAACAATCCAACCAAGCAATCGGCCACATTTGTTTATATTCGATTGTCTTTCCTAAGCTAGTTCGATCATGTTAAACAAGCATCCGAACCAAACATTACTTTGCTCCTTTCGTATTAATCAAACTTCCTTGACGACAGATTATACTGAACGGGTTTTAATCGTGCTCAGCGAGGATGTCTTGAGGAGGATTAGTGATGCGTTGGGTCTTTCTATATCGAGTCTTATTTTTTGGGGCTCATCCCGTAATTGAAGCGACCCAGAACTTTTGAGTAATTATTTGCTTGGCATGTTTGACTGTTGGTTTTGCGTGGATGTGTTTCTCTTTTGAGTTGTTAGCGTTTGTATCGTGTGTCAGTGATTTGAGTTCTTGAGTCATGAGTTTGGGAGGATCCACGATTCTTATCTGCGTTACGTATACATATTCCCATGTGCCTCTCACACACACACACATACTAGTCATGAACCGTGTCCGCGGGCACGGTTCATTTAAGATTTCACCCCGCAAAATCTTTGTTCCTCAAATAATTATTTTCGCAAGCCAAAATTTAAAGAATAACAAATTAGCGTAAAAATATTTAGCGACGCATGCGCCTTCGACACAGAACAACAAATTAACGCAAAAAATTTAGAGGGCGCCTTCAGCGCGAAACATCAAATTCGCGTAGAACAACATATTCGGCGCGAACGCCTTCGGCAGGAACAACAAATTATCGTAAAAACATTTAGCGTGCGGAACAACAAACAAATTCGACACAAGCGCCTTCAACACGGAACAACAAATTCGGCTCGAGCGCCTTTGCCGCAGAACAACAAATTAGCATAGAACAACAAATTCAGCGCGGACGCTTTCGGCGCAGAAGAACAAATTAGAGTAAAAAAAATCGGCGCGGGCGCCTTCAACGCGCAGGCGCCCTAATAATGACATCATGTCAGGCCCAATGTGATTGTATCAATTACGACGTTCGGTCATTCCATTTGTTTCTTTTCTTCTCGATGATTTGAATCTGCAAGATATAATTCATTCATAATATAACTTTTCCTTATTTTTGTTATAAATATTGTAAATTAAATCACATAAAAACCAACATATAATTCATTGATAATATAACTTTTCCTTATTTTTGTTATAAATATTGTAAATTAAATCACATAAAAGCATGGCTGTTCAACTTCAAAGACCTCTTAAATTCAAAGCGCTCGAATTTCATTACCAAATTAAATCACATAAATGAATGGATATTTGTTTTCTCCAGAAAGTTCACCTCAAAATACAAAAGTTTTTCGACCCAAAATTTTCATAAACTCTCATTTCAACCGTTGATTTTCCAAAATTAAATCTCAACCATTCTTCTATCAACCTGTTTGTCCTAGTCATCTTGTCATAATCCGCCCTAAAATTCAAAAAGGATTGTCAAATGCATAATAGATATACATATACTTAATAATTTTTGTCCTGATATGACACGTATGACGTATCCTGTCACTTACATCCTTTCTGCCACGTCTATTCACATTATAAATTCACTTATATGAAAAATTCTTGTGCACATATTAATTGCTCATTCTCACCCACCTTGTTATAAATTCACAAAATACATACCCAACCCCAGACCGTAAGATGGGTCAAGGTCACCCCCCCCAAAAAAAACCTAAACCAAAAAATACAAAACTTTCACAATGTTGTAAACCATGTCGGCTACGGAACCCTGTAGCCCTGTATTTATAGTAATAGGGTTACATAATGGGTGGATACCCACTAACGGGTTGGGCCTCCAAAGCCCGTTTATAACACTTCCCCTTATCCATCCATTGTTGTAAGCCGTGATGAACGCTTCGGGGTTCATAGAGCTTATCTGATCATGGGTCTATGGATACTTCTGGATCCCAAGTTTAAGAGTACTTGCCTCGTTAAAACCTTTGCCAAGGAAAACCCAGTGGGAAAAACCAATGGCTAGGGGAAAAGAGTACAAGTTTCTGTAACTTCCCCTGATCGATGGATATCACTAGAGGTGGATACTTCTGGATCCTAAGTTAGGGATAACTGCCTCGTTAAAACCTTTAGCTATGGAAAACCCAGTGGGAAAAACCAATAGCCAAGGAAAAAGAGTACAGTTTCCGTAACTTCCCCTGATTAGTGGAAGTATTTAGGGGGTGGATACTTCTGGATCCAGAGTCAATGGGGTTGCCTCGTTAAAACCTTTAGCTATGGAAAACCCGGTGGGAAAAACCAATAGCCAAGGGAAAAGAGTACAACACTACATTTGACTCCCCCTGATCTGCACAAGCTGCAGGCTTGCAGATCTCCTAGGCAACTATACATCAATCTCTTACATTGTTCCGATAATGAGTACAAAGTACAAGGCATCGCTCACCTATACAAGACATCGCTCATCTATACAAGTATCGCTCATCTATGGTAGCTACTGAATCTGAGGGATCTCTTCAGAGGAGGAGTGGTCTGCAGACTCGGTAGGTAGCATCACGTCTCTGACCCAGTCTTCACAGTGTCTGCGAGGTACTGCAGGACCTGGCTGTGCGTACTTATGATTTGCTTCTTGGATTGATGAGCCTCTCGAGATGGGGGGATTGATGTTGCCTTGGAAGCATGCTTTGCTGGTCTCCAGGAGGTGGTTGCTTCTTTGTTGCAGTCATCGCGATGATCCGTAACCTGTATCTGCAAATACATTTAACATGTATGATCCTTGACCCTTGGAGATAGCGCAGAAGCTACATATCTCTGGTCCAGTGGTGCGCTGCAGGCGCTGCACTGTATCTGGTTAAAGTGTTTACTGCCAGATAAAGGAGTGTACAAAAGACATTTGAGTAAGGCTGTCACGCCCCGCTTCCCAAAATGGACGGAAACGAAACGTGACGAGGCCCGCTTAGGCCAGGGCTAAGAGCCCGGACCCAATAAGCGTCTGTAGATGTACCATTTTAGAAGAATTTCATGTTCTTGCATTATTATAGTTCGAAACAACAAAAGTACGGAAAGGAAATTTTCATTCATTTACATGGAGAAATACTATCCAACTGGTACAAAGTCTAAAAGAAGCCTAAGCGTAGCAACAAACTATCTAAAAGAAAACTGAAAGTAGTAACCTCTGGAAGTGACGACTAAAAGACCTCAAGGTCTGGTCCTCGTCAGGCACGTGCTCTGGGTCGACGTCCTCGGCTCCTCGTACTCCAGCGAGTCTGCTTCGTCCACGATCTCTGGCTGAACACCTGACGTACAGCACCCAAGAAAAGGAACTGTACGTCAGGTAAAGTCTACAAGAAGGGTTAGACTTTACTGCAAGTGCACCGAACTTTAAACAACGGTTTACTGGTTGATTAGCATGCTGAGGTTCTTTTACACAACAGTTTACTGGTTGATTAACATGCTGTGGTTATAACAGAGTAACACGACAGGAAGTAACGCAGCAGGAAAGTAAAACGGGACAAGTAGTAGTCGTAGCGTGTGCTACCAACTACGGGACTAGCCTACAGGTGTCAAGACAAGACGTGACGTGACGGAAACAAGGCAGGACAAGACAAGTGAGACATGAAAGGGTTCACGCCTTACGGTTCGAGGGGGATCAGACCCTCTTGCCGTGCGCACGCTCAACCCAACCCCAAACCCCAAGACAAGACAAGACAAGATATCCGTACAAGGGATCACTCGCTCTAGCTTGGCGAGTGCCCTATTGCCCGCAGGCTGAGAATCCGTACAAGGGATCACTCTCTCTAGCTTGGAGAGTGCCCTATTGCCCTCGGGCTGTGTATCCGTACAAGGGATCACTCTCTCAACTTGGAGAGTGCCCTATTGCCCAGCGGGCTGTGCAAGACGGGACGTGACGTGACAAGACGGGAAGGGTTATTCTAGGGTGTCCACACACACGCACACACATGATAGCCCTACAGCATGAAAAAGTTGTTGTCGGGCTCAGACTTCGTCGTCAAGTCTGAGCCGTCAGGAGTCGTCCCGGACGCTATCATTTCACGTCCGGTTCTATACATTCACAGTCTAACAGTTCTAGCAACCTAAGACCAAAGCACGGTCAAAAACGCAAGTGGGTACACTTGCCTGAAATGGCGAGTGTGTCGTCCTCTCGAAGCGTCTCGTCCAAGCGTCTCGTCCAAGCGTCTCGTCCGCAGAAGTCCGTCTGAAATATCGCCACGGCGACGATGTCAGGTCTCAAATTCATCAAGTCCTATTAGGTTTCGTTTCTAGGTTTTCGGGACTATCCTATTTGTCAAAAGTCACTTTTTGATGTATCAACCTAATCGACGATCTATCCTATGTGCACAGTCAAATTAGTCCGTTCGTCGATTTTCTATGTTCGTACAACGTTTTACAGGAGCTGAAAATTAAATTTAGTTCAAGTTGACGGTTTTTAGTTTAGGGTTCAGTCAGCTACTGTGGGGGTTTCTACGAGTTTCGGGGAACCAACCTGAACCGGAGATTGCCGTAGAATGGATGTCGTGTCTGATCGGAGAACTCCTCAGCTTCAGATCTGGTCCTCGCACGATTCTCCAAAAGTCCAGACTTGCGACGAAGGCCTACGACGTGTCGCAACGTCGTAGACGGCAAATCCGCGAAGTGGCACGTCCAAGTGGGGCCCACAGCAGTGCTAGGGGTCCAAGGGGGGCCCACAACACCTCAGGAGCACTTGGGGGGCCCACCACAGAAGTTGGTGTGTGAGAAACCCACTTGCGACACTGGGCCGTCGGTCGTTCACCCTCGGTGCGAGGGTTTCTCTCGGTCAGACCGAGAGAAGCTCTCGGTCGTGCACTGGCGATGCGGGGGCTCGGTTGCAGCGGCGGGTGCGGAGGAATCCGTCGGTCAGACCGACTGATCCCATCGGTCGCAGCGGGCGGGCCAAGTTGCAGCGTTGCAACTTGCAACGAGGCGGAGCGGAGAGCAGGTGCGGGGTGGCCTCTCGGTCGCTGCGGGCGGACCCATCGGTCGGGCGCTAGGGCGATGCGGAGCGGTGCAGCGGAGCGGCCAAGCGGCTGTTCTCTCGGTCAGACCGAGAGAAGGCCTCGGTCGGAGCGGGCGACAGCGGGGGGGCGATGCAGTGGGCGCTGCAAGCGGCGATGCGGGGGCTTGCTCCGGTCGTGCGCTGAGATTTGCGGGGGTGGCCGTCGGTCGTGCACGTTGCGATCGTCGCAACGTTGCGACGAAGCTTTAGAAGATGAAACGGCGGCTAGGGTTTTGAGCAATGACGAAAATACTTTTCCTAGGGCAAACTTAAATAGGTTAGAGCTAGGTTTAGGGTTTGGGTTCGGAAAAATATTATTAAAATAATTTAAAATAATTAATTTACTTAAAAATTACTCTCCTCTCCCTCACACGAAATTGGGGCGGCCAAAAATTCTGAAAATTTGCCAGAAAATTATTTAATACGTTATTATAATATAGTAATTTTATTGTAATTAAAACTTTTATAAAAATAGGTTTTAAAATTATTTAAAGCTTTCAAAAAAATAGAAAATAGGTCAAATTAAGTCCAAAAATTATAAAATAATTCTGGTGTGTTCTAGATGACTAAAGAAAGATAGTGGAGAAGACGGATCTTCATTTTGATGTCGAGAGACGAAACTAAAATTCGTAACGTCTCGCATCAAAACAGAAAGTCGCGACGTCACGTCAATTTAGATAGTACCGCTGAAGAACGACTCGAGATATGCCGTTCCCAAGTTGTTCCTCAAACTAATACTTTCAGAGACGATCACGACGACATATCACACAAAAACGTTCAAAAACAAATAAAGTCTAAAATAAACACGTGCACGATCAAAAGCACGTGCACGAAGAAGGTACGTTAGAAACAGGCCGTTACAAAGGCACTTCAGGACCTAGGATATCCTTCCCCTCTTCCAGCGAACGGAAGGGGTCTTAATGTGCATCCATACAACCAGTAGGTGTATTGGTGGAGTGCAATTTTCTATGTTTCTTCATCGACTGGATGATAATTTCATCTTCTGGATGGTAATTCATCTGCTGGATGATTATTCATCTTCTGGATGATTATTCATCTTCGGGATGATTATTCATCTTCGGGATGATGGTTTCATCTTCGGGATGATAATTCATCTTCAGGATGAAGGTTTCATCTTCAGGATGATTATTCATCTTCAGGATGATTATTCATCTTCAGGATGAAGGTTTCATCTTCAGGATGATAATTCATCTTCAGGATGATTATTCATAAGGGTATGTTGTCACATCATCCATAGCAACATAGCCTAAAATTATCTTTGCTAATCGCATGGGTTTCACAATCATGACCATGGAGCCTGATGCATCAGTTTGATTAAATTTGTAAGTGAGTTAAACTCATCTTACATGGTTACTTCCTGGTTTCTGCGAAATAAACCCCTAAGGCTATAGCGTTTTGCTTATAGCATACGATTTTATTTATTTATACAATACTCGGTAGCCCACAGGTTTGATATCTTTTGATATCAGGACTTCAGGTCCAAACACTTCACATTTCATAAGTGAGTCCAGCTCAACTTATTATTGCCTCGTTCCACATAATTTGACCAAATTTTTGCGTTTGCTTCAGGAAACGGAGATTGTGAACGATATCAATGGCAAAATGAAATGTGAGTAATTGTCGACAAGTGTGTTTTATCCAAATACCTCTCCTTGTACGTACATTATTCAATTTATTCCAGATTTATCTCTTCTGGAAGTTCTGGAAAGGGAGAGGATATGGTGATGAGCTCACTTTCCTGTGGTGGTATTGTTTTAGGGTCTCGTGGTATGTCCTCTCATCCATTGAGGATATCCACTTCTGCTACTGGTAGATTGCATCCATTATAGTTGGTATGTCAATCCTAGCTGGATTTTTAGTAGCAGGGATGTGTGAATTTGACAATATTTTTATTGTCAGTAGCTATGTCTGATAACTGTTTAACAGTTTCATAAGTGTGGATCTTCAGGATCTCATCACTATTCATGATAATCAGATCATATGTATTAATGTTTTAAATGGTCCATAGTGGTGATATGGGGATGTATACTCATCATGGCTCCATCGATAAGATGTGCACTAAACGCTTCCCCCGTTAGGGGTTCTCGGAAACTGTTTATATGAGGTGATCAGGCTCATATAAATAGTTTCTAAGGAGGCGTTCTGATGGTATGCATGTTCCCACATGGTCACCTACAACTGGATTTCTAGTGGATAAGTAATCCGTTTAAATCATTTTAATGATTTACGTATAACCCATTTCTGGGTGTGAACACAAGGCTTCAGGGTGTTCAATTTTCTTCCAGTTGTTAAATTGATTTCCCAGTGTTATCCCAAAAATCCGCAAATAGCTCGACTTCAATGAAGTTGAGCATAAAACTAGGGATATGAACCCGTCAAGGCTCCATCTATAAGATGTGCTCTAATGCCTCCCCCGTTTGGGGATCTCGGAACATATTCATCTAGGAGGGTTAGTCCCGATGAATAAGTTCCACTGCGGCATTTTGAGGGTGGTATGAGGGTAAGTAAAAGCCCAACCAATATCCTAGTAATGTAATATGTCCGTTGTGATTAATAATAATCTGGATTGCGGTTGGATAACAAGGTTTTGATTATGACCATTTTAAGAGGATATATAGATGAGTACTCTAAGGTACATCTTTAGCCATATGTAGGGAGTGTGAGAGTCCACTTTTATCCCTCAAATACTCTCAAGAGGCCTAAAGGTCTCATTTTACTAATGATAGTATATCATTTTAAATTCGTTTGAGGAAGTGAGGAGAGTCAATGTCCATGTGAATGGAGATGATCTCGTAATCATTTTTCCCTTTTGAATGGGATAATGAGAGTTTCACCCTTTTTTGAAGAATCTCCGGGTTCGTCTGGTTAATGATGTCTTGCATCATCAAACCAGGGTGACATCGATCCAAAGTTGGTCGATTCTGGACACTTCTGGTGTTCCAAATTAATTCCTCTGTTCGAATTTATGTGGGACTTTTGAACGTCCATTAAAATGCTCAAGTTAATTTGTCCGGTAATAGGTGAATTCTGTTCAAACTGTGAAGGATTACATCTTCACAATGACTATTATGCAGATCATAGTTGGGTAAAGCTTCAGGCTTTATTGGTTTCTTGAGTCATTAGGGATTTCAATTTGACGAATATCCTTTGAAACTTTATAAGTTTCAGAGAGTACATGGCATCCTCATTTTAGGAGTATTCAGGATGATAAATTATTTACAGTAAAATAAAATGTGTAAAAGGCACATATATACTGCAAGAGAATACTACTAATAATTATGTTAGAGCAACAAGTTTCATAGTATGATGTGGGTTCTAGAAAGTATACGTCCACAATTGTGCTCATTTTAGACTCATATTATGACAACAGATCAAATTTATTTTCAAAATTTATTTGTCCTCGGGAAGTAGCGAATTATACATACTG
This sequence comes from Scilla litardierei, assembly GCA_030789695.1. Classification (NCBI taxonomy): domain Eukaryota; kingdom Viridiplantae; phylum Streptophyta; class Magnoliopsida; order Asparagales; family Asparagaceae; genus Scilla; species Scilla litardierei. The sequence continues at coordinate 56,813,967 of CM061133.1, read as the reverse complement.
TCAATTTGACTTTCGTCGTTTAGACTAGATATGTATATATTTTTATATGGCATACGTTAATGCCCATTAATTTTACAAAAAGCATTATGGGTCTTGTCAGAGCTTCTGGTCTGATATTGGGTTGCCATTTCATACTCCATATCGAGGTACATCATATCTTCCCTTTCTCATTTTTATTCAAGACTTCCCCTGTTTTCAGTCTTCCTTATTGTCGTTTATAAGGAAAAATGATTATTGGTCTTATAAAGTAGACACATACAAGGGAAATGAGTTAGTCTCTATTTTTCCACTTTCTAGTTTATGATAGACTTATAAAGGTCTATTTGAAAACTCAAGTATGGTCTTCAGGCCATTTTTATTGAGTCATTCAAGTATTGTGTGGGTATAGGATCATACTCTAGGGGAAACAATTACGTGGGTACGAATTTTATAATTTCTCACTTATCTATTAAGCCACGACTTCGGGCGTACGCTTAAAAAATAAGGTTAGATTCAAGAATCATACCTTGTAAAGTGAGATTACTCAAAGGAGTTTGGCGGTGTTGTGACAACTGCTGGTGTCAATATCGGTTTATACAGACCGTGGATCTGAGAGATCTATTTACCGCGAAATGCGTATTTCTAAAAGAAATCGCATAAATGTTTTTCGTATAAGCCATCGTACTTGTTAATATTTATTAGTGTGAAAGGGTGTTGACTTTTGATTTGATTTTGAACTTCAGGTTCATTTTGGTTTTGAACTCCAGGTTCATTTTGTCAACTAGGATATGATGGTAAAATTTATTGAAATCATTATTGGTTTGTTGTCATAAAAAGTTGTCGTATCATGAGCACATCATACATATAATATAAATCCATTAAACTAAAAAGTTGTGCTCAATTAACCTGAATGGAAACAATTATGATGTAAACACGTGCTATTTATATTCTGCAGGTATATAAATAATTTTATCTCAGACATATATTTATGCTACATGCATTAAAAATACATCAAAAAGATTTTAGCATGCTAAATAAAATGTTCATTACAGAACATTGAATATGCGACGTGCATATAATTTTCTACGCATGCATTTATAGTGTTTAAGTGGAAATTCATGCTAGAGGCAACAAAAATATACATCACATCGTAGAAAAATGCGGCAGGCATTTAATATCATAGCAGACGATCAACACAGACAATTAATCATCACAGGCATTTTATAATGGAAATGAAAATTTTTCGTTTAATAATTATTGGACCACTAGGCAACGTCATACACCGTTAGGTTAGTTGACTAACGGCAGAGCGGTCGCAGGATCTTCCTAATTATTAAACGTAAATAATCAGATAATCCGAATAAAATGCGATGAATAAAAATTGTGTAATTTAACAGATTTTGACGAAAAAGAAATCGTAATTAAATCTGAAAAAGATTTGAAAATCGAAAAAAATTTCGGGGTCAAACCCTAGTTAGGGTTTTTGGTCGCGCGGATTGCCGCTTCCGGCGGCTAGGGTTTCCGGACATCGGCGCGCACCGGGGGGGGCCCGATACGAGCGGTTGTCGGGGGGTTGGGGCCCGCTGCTTCAGGCGGCGGGGCCCGCCGCTGCCGGCGGCGGGGTTGGGGCCCGCCGCTTCGGGCGGCGGGGCCCGCCGCTGCCGGCGGCGGGGTTGGGGCCCGCCGCTTCGGGCGGCGGGGCCCGCCGCTGCCGGCGGCGGGATCTGCCCGCCGCTGGGGCGACGGGATCTGCCCTCCGCTGCCGGCGGCGGGGACGGCCCGCCACGGCCGGCGGCGGGGTCGACCCGCCGCTGGAGCGGCCGGATCTGCCCGCCGCTGGAGCGGCGGGATCTGCCCGCCGCGGCCAGCGGCGGGGTCACCCGCCGCTGCCGACGGCGGGGACGACCCGCCGCTGGAGCGGCGGGATCTGCTCGCCGCGGCCAGCGGGCGGGTCACCCGCCGCTGCCGGCGGCGGGCAGAGCCAGCGGCGGGGTCGCCCACCGCTGCCGGCGGCGGGGACGACCCGCCGCTGGAGCGGCGGGATCTGCCCGTCGCTCCTGGCGGCGGGTTGGCACGCCGCCGCTGGCGGCGGGGCCGCCCGCCGCTGGCAGCGGCGGGTTGGCCCGCCGCTCCTAGCGGCGGGGCCGCCCGCCGTCCAGCGGCGGGGGTGGTTTTGCCGCCGCTTCGGGCGGCGGGCGAGGGTTTGTCCGCCGCTTCCGGCGGCGGGTGAGGGTTTTGGCGCGAGATCTAGGGGGGATTCACGTTCCGGCGAGAAAATCCCCTAGGGTTTCATGGTTTTTGGGGATAAAAATCTAATTTTTAGTGGAAAAAATCTATTTTTAATCTCCAACAAAACGTTTTTATTGTAAAAATTTGATTTTTCATCAATAAAAACCTTGATTTTTATTAAACAATCGATCCAAGAATTTTGGATCTAGACATATGCGCATATGAAATTTTAGATCTAGGGTTTTAGGGTTACCTCTAGATCCTACCCGCCGGATCTAGCGACGTTCGGTGAAGGAAGCCCGTTCGCGTCGCGTCCGTCCGTCGCGTCCGTCTGTCGGCAGGGGTTCGGCTTAGCTTTGAGCGTGCTGATAACGTGTTGTAAACCATGGCGGCTACGGAACCCTGTAGCCCTGTATTTATAGTAATAGGGTTACATAATGGGTGGATACCCACTAACGGGTTGGGCCTCCAAAGCCCGTTTATAACACACAATATTTAAAAATAAAAAACTTTCACAATATTTACTCATAACCTTTGTTTTATAAGAGTGAATCTCGCCATTTTTCTACCAAACCTTTTCTTTTAGTCCTCCAACTAATCAAAATCTTTTATGTTTTGTATAGTAGATATTGTTAAGGCCAAAAATGACCAAAATAATTGAGATGCTGACGTGAATCCTTTGTCGCTGAGTTGGAGCCTAATCAGTCGGTTGAGTGGGACCCAAGGTTGGAGGAACCCGGATCGTTGGTGGATTGTGGTTGACTTGCAAGGCTTGTTCGACCCTCAAATAGATCGAGCGTCGATCGATCGGTGTTGGGAAGCCCAGGTGCAACCCTCTCGTAGGATCGGGGCTCGACGATCTGCACTTTAAGGAATCGTCAGAGGGGTCGGATCTGGGTCCCGACCTAAATCCCCTCCGATGCTTAAGTTAGAATGGAACTTGTTACGACCTGAAGATCGTGATAGTACGGCCTTCCATCCCAGACCTCCGAAACACCCCGCCGACTCGTCCCTCCCTCCTGAAGGGAGGCCGACCCAGCGATAGGGAGCTTCACGTCTGAACGACGGAAGGCCACAGGGCGCCTATCGATCCTAGAGTCCGACAGGACTAGGGAAAAGGCGCACTCCACCCAGACCGTTGACAGAAACGCTCTCTGCCATGGTCAAAGCGGGACGCGCTCCCGTTCTCCCCGGCCCGCCGGGAAGATCGCACAAAGTGTATGTCTGGATCGCTCATACTCAGTCCGGGCCGGCCCAGCGACCCATGGCAGGGCCCCGCCCCTGGGAGGCGCTCCAACGGTCCTTTGGCACATCGAACACGATAAACAACCTAGTACAAGGATGCTACTGACACTAACGCCGACCGGCAACCTGGCAAAGTGCACCCTGGCCGCTGCGCCCCCTGACATTTAATGCTTTTGGCTCTGACACCCTGACGAAAGCGTCCCTGGTCATTGCACCGCCTGACAAAAGCATGGCTGACACGCCCAGCTCTGACATCCTCGACCGAAGCTTCCGCTGATGGTTGGGCCAGCTCAGCACGTTGAGTTAGCACGCAAGGTCAGTCTCACCTAATCGTCTCCCATCAGGTATAAATACCCCTTCGCCTCCAACGGTGGGGGGGTTGGCAAATTCACTCTCAATCTTATTACTCACACACAAGAGCAAAGGTCGTCCATATCTTTGTTCTTCCACTCGTAGCTCGTCAGTCTGACCTACGTATCTAGCCCTCGCTTTAAGTCCTATTACTGACTTATGCATCGGAGAGGCTAAGGGTTGGACCCCAACCCGGCCTTTTTGACGAGTTGCTCCTTGCACAGGTTAGCTCGTCACCACCGGTCGCGCTCGCCCTTAACCTAGGCAGTTCAGCCCCTCCGTTACATCCTACCGGATTCGATACCGTGGTCAGCGTCCGCAACAAGCTTAGCCTCATCACCCCACTAATCACATGTCAAATAGCCTACCATAATCCTGTTGTTAGCATAACCATCGTGCCCTTGGTTCCCATTAATATAAATTCATTGTACGCGAGTTCTTCCCTGCAACAGAACTGTTAAGGCCAAAATTGACCGAGACAGTTGTCAAGCTGACGTAGACTCTTGGAGCTGAGTCGGAGCCCGTCAGCAGATGGGTTGAGACCCAAGGTTGTTAGAACCTGGATCGGATGATGGTAGTTGATGATGATGCGGTACTCGATCGACCTTTGAGCAGCAGTTGCGTCGATTGTTCGAGGCTAGGGAGCTCAATGACAACCCTCGACACTGGATGATGACCGTCGATCTGCACCACAGGAACACGTTGGGGGTCGAATCTGGGTTTCGACCCAAATTCCATCAGATGCTTAAGTTAGTGTAGGAACTTAAGGAAGAGAGGGATCTTGGTGCAGCTGAGATCGACCCACGGAGGTTCGTCTCTAGACTAGCGGCGCAAGCTCGAGTGTATAAGGAGTATCAGTGAAAAGGTAGAGTTCTATATATTAGACCTCCTACCTTGGAAATGGGACTTGTTACTCTATTTATAGGCGTTCAGGGTCCCTTTAGAGACGTTGGGATGATAACAGCCACCCATAATGGGGCCACGATCTTTCCCCGTTAATAGAAATAAATGAGGTGCACGTCCCTGTGATTTACGAGCCCGCCTTTAATCTCACCTTTAATCTCATGTTCAAATGAGGTGGACTCAACAGTCGACTGGCCATTGGGCTTTGACTGGGTCGATATCGGGCTTCTTTGATGGGCTTTGTGGGCCTTAGTCATCTGTCGACCGAGTTGTCTCGAATGCCGGCCCAATGGTTCAACAATGGCCTCTGTCGCACGACCTTGAAGGGTCCACCCGCTGAAGTCAAGTGACGTTACATCGCATTAATGGGGCTCGACAGTCGAGAAAATAGCACTCAAGTTTCAGGCGCCAAAACGCCTGCCTCGTCGATTCAAATGATTTGCGGGTTCGAAATACAAGACATTCTGAGCCCTTGGATCTTTGACAAGTGTTCCATCATGGGGTTTTCGCCTTGCCCATATAGGATGGTTCTAGCAATAGAATGCGGAGGTATTGTCTTCATTCTCTCGATTCAGATTTTCTTTCTTTCAAAAGTAATGGCTTCGTCCTCCATCTCGGCCTCTAGAAGGAGCTTGGTCACAGCCATGCAAAAGAATCGGGAGGGGGCCATGGAGCCAGGCTTGCTGGCGAATGTGATGTCCAACTTCAAGGCTGGTCAGATGGCCGAGCTTCTGAGGAATTATGTCCGCCTCGATCACCAAATCAGGTTACCTGGGAGGGACGCGAGGGCTCATCGTCCTTGCGATCAGGAAGCGGGGGTTTACATCAAAGCCTTCAAACGAGGCCTTCAATTTCCCATGCACCCCTTCATGCGGTACTTCATGTGTAACTTTAACCTTTACCTCTGCCAGTTGATGCCGAACATATTGACATGCTATGGGGCTTCATAGTTCTGTGTGAGATGAAGGGGATTGAACCATCTCTGAGTCTGTTCAATCACTTCCTCTAGATCCCTCCCCTCCAGACCCCGGGGTGGTATACGATAATGTCTCATCGAGGTAGGAAGCTACTGGGAGATCTTCCCACCTCCAATACCAAGAGAAAAGTCGAGTTTATGTGTGTGGTTTTCCAAGGGGAGGCTAGATTTTGCACCGGTTGGGGTGCCTCTGATTTGAGACTTTCTGGGGATAAGCCATTGACTAGCGAGGAGAAGAAATCTGCCGATATTCTGACGAGCCTGCCAGAGGATATGAGGTCGATCAAGTGGTTGTGGTCTAACGACATGCTGTGTCGGACCGTGTGGACGAAAGGTTGGTTCGATCGTGCATGCCAACTGTTCGACCTTCGTCCTTCGACCTAACTTGTTTGTTGCTCTCGCAGGTATGGCTAGTATGGACTATCAAGTGGATCCCGCATTGAGGGAAGTAGTCAAGGCTTCCATCCAAGAGGCTGGGGTGAGCATGTTGTCTCTCTAGGCACCGACTAGGGTGAAAAGGGTAGCCGACACAGTCGGAGGGTTGAACAGTCGTTGTTGAGAGGGAAACTCAGGCGGCTTGCTCTCAGAAGAAGAAGAAGGAAAAACTCGCCTTCGAATTGAAGTTGTGGCTTTGGAAGGGGCCAAGAAAAGACGGCGACTCGTTCTCAGCGATTCGGAGTTGTCTGGGTCGAATACAGCCGCCGAGAAGGTCTCTCAGCCAGGCAGGGACACTGTTCATGAGGAAGATTCATGGAGGACACCGATCCCACTGGAGCTTCTCGTGCATAAAGACTCCTGGCATTGGAGGGGTTTGTTCTCTCTGTAGGGTTGCTTGAGGACATCCCTGATGAATATAGGTCGATTTTGTTGGAGAGCTGATCCCCTCAGGCCCTGCTTGACTGCTCGGATGAGGAGCTTGTTAAGGCGAAATCTCTGCTGAGGCGTGGAGATTCTGCTCTTCTTGATTGCGGGACCGCCTCCCGTTTAACTGAGAATGCGACCCTTCCATGGGACAGGGCTTGTTGAGTATTGGACTTCTTCCTACTTGGTGTTAATGATGAGCAAACATAAATACTTGTGACTAATCCCCTATTTGCACTTAATCCATTGCCCATGCATGTCATGAAGATCTATAAGCAATGGATGACACTCAAAGATCATTGAAAGCAAATGAAGTGGATTGGATGATCGTAGATGGTGATTGAAGCTCCTAGAAGACTTCAAGCTCATGCGTAGGAAAGAAGAGAGTGTTCGTCAAATGTAACTTTCTTGTTTCTCTTCTAGTCTGTAGCTTAGAAGTAGAACTTTGTTGGAGCACACACATCTTCATTTCAGTCTTAGGATATCAATAGATCAACCTTCCTTAAACTCCAATTCATGTCTATCTAGATTGTGCATGTCATGTTTATAACAGTCGACTTCTGAACGATTTACAGTCGCCTGTCTCAAAACAGTCGACTGTGTTTTGTTCTCCAGTCGCCTGTTATGCACAAAATTTTTCAATCTAGTTTTTGGGCTTCTTAACTTTAGCTCTCACAGGCGATTCACAGGCGCATGTCCAAGTGACAATCGACTGTGTTTTGTTAATCAGTCGCATGTCTATCTTTAGCCCAAGTTCTATCTCTCTGTTTAATCTGGCCAGTCGACTATTGTTGGATTTATAGTCGACTATCCAAAGGAACAGGCGACTGTCAATGCTACAACAATCGTCTGTCTTTGAGCCTATTTGATGACTCAACTCTCTGGAAAATCTCAGGGTCTTGACAGTCGTCTGTAGAAGGAATTATAGTCGCCTGTTCAGTTTAATAGTCGACTATCTTCTCTTCATCAGTCGTCTGTCTTGTTCTCCCAGACGTTTTTCAGATTTCCTAAACTTACCCAGCTTACGGCCAGTCACCTTTAGTAGGAGTTACAGTCGCCTGTTGGTTCAACAGTCAAATGGCTATGCCTCTTCAATCGACTGTCCACGTGGTAAGTTACCGTTATGAATTCTCACCTACCCTCTGTCACTGTGCAGCAGTTGACTGTGAGTTCTTCAACAGTCGACTGTTTCGGGCGCAGATTCTATCCGTTGAGGTTTTCCTCACAGATTTCAGAGGGGTTTTTGTTGATTTAGTTAGAAGGTTTTGAGAAACCTATAAAAAGAGCCTCTACTGTTCCATTGAGAGGCTAGACTCTTTGATTACCAAGTTTCTAAATCATTCAAGCTTTCTTTCTCTCAAGATCAAAGCTGTCACATCCTAAAGCCCTAGAATTCCAATCTTCAATCTCTTGCTCTCCAACCTAGAACCAAAGAGAAATCTTCTAGGCATTTGATGCAATCAAGAGAAAGGGCTTTCCTCTCTTCCAAGAGAGTCTTTCAACACACAACACACTTCTCCTTCAAGTTCTCCTTCAAGGCATAGGTGATTGTAAGTGTTGCTTAATTTCATATTTCAAAACTTTAGTTATTTGATTTACTCTCGGTTTGTGAGAGTGGTTTGCTTGCTCCTAAGTTGTGGGAGTCAATGTCAATCGATTGTATTTCGATTTCACTTGCAGGGTTGCTACAAGTGGGGTATTAAGGAAACCTCAAGTTAGGGTTCTAACTTGAGTATCCGGTTGTTAACAGGGTGGAAGGGACATAGGATTACCGGGAACAAGTCGGGAAGTGACTTGGGTAATCCGAACCCTTGAAACATCCTTGCGTTTGCATTTGTTTCATTTTGGATTTATTTCTATTCCGCACTATTAGTTGGTTAGGAATTTAATTTGGTGTAACTATCTTTTTAAATTACAAAAACACTATTCAACCCCCCTTCTAGTGTTTTCCTCATAGCCAGGGACCTTACAGGGCTTTCATGGAGAGGGTCGATTATCAGCGGCTTGCATTGTTAGTCGTCCATTCCAACGTCTAATTAATTATTAGTCCAGCCTCTATCGATGCTGATATCAGTGCATAAGCTGACCATTGAGTGTTGTGTGCAGGCTCTTGTGGCCACCGCAACATTGCATCGTCGTGCGCCAGAGGTGGCCAATCATGGGGCCACGCTGGAGGCCATTAGGTCACACATGGAGCGATCTCAAGTTGAGCTGAGTAGACTTAGCCTTCTCTATGAGACGAAACTGAATCGCCTCCAGAAACTCAAGGATGAGTTACACGAGTCTCGTAGGAGGGAGGCTGAGAAAACCGCCTTGAGGAAGAAAGCAGAGGATGCTCTACTGGATGAGAGGTCGAATTCGAAGTCACAGCAGAGAGGGCGGTTTAGGAGTTCAAAGACACATTTTCGGACTTCGACGAGCTATACAAAGAAGGTTACGAGCGATGTGGACTGGAGATGAAGAACCGATTTCCCGACCTCTCTGTTGAGATCGACAAGATCCTGTTGGAACTTTCGGACCTCGACGAGGATGAGTCGAGCCAAGGCGATGACGAGTCGAGCCGAGGCACGGAGGAGGCTACTCCCATGGATGAGGCTGTCACCATAGCTGGCGACGAAGCAAGAGCGGACGCTATGGGGGACCCAGAGTCTACGGCTATGCTGGATGGAGATCAATGTTGAGTATTGGACTTCTCCCTACTTGGTGTTAATGATGAGAAAACATAAATACTTATGACTAATCCCCTATTTTGCAGTTAATCCATTGCCTAAGCTTATTATGAAGATTAACTTGTAATGGATGACTCACAAACGTCATTGAAGGCAAATGACATGAATTGGATGATCGTAGATTGTTGATTGAAGCTCCGTAAAGACTTCAAGCTCATACGATGGAAAGAAGAGATTATTCGTCAATGTAATTTTTCTTTTATCTCTTCTAGTATGTAGCTAAGAAGTAGAACCTTGATGGAGCACTCACACACATCTACATTCTGTCATAGGACTTCATTAGACCATTTGTCCTTTGATCCCAATTCAATTCTCTTTTGTTTATGCTAGGATTGTTCATAACAGCTGACTGCTGAACAGTTTACATTCGTCTGTCTCAAAAACAGTCGACTGTGTTTTGTTCTACAGTCGCCTGTTATGCACAGACTATTACATATAGTTTTAGGCCTTCTCTGATTATTTCGCACAGGCTATTGTTGAACGATTCACAGGCGTCTGTCCTAGTGACAGTCGATTGTGTATTGTAAACCAGTCGCATGTCTATCCTTGCCCAAACTCTATTTGATCTGACTTCTACGGCCAGTCGACTAATGCTGTATATACATTCGACTGTCTATTAGATCAGTCGACTATCTATGCTGAAACAGTCGCCTGTCAGTAAGTCATTTCTTTGAGTCAACTCTCTGGAAATTTCTCTTGCTTTTGACAGTCGTCTGTTTAAGGTTTTACAGTCGCCTGTTCTGTTTAACAGTCGAATGTATTACTTGAATCAGTCGTCTGTTGTCACGACCCGCTTCCCTAAAATGGAGGCGAGACGTGAAAAGGTCCGCACGAGAGTGGAGCAGTGAAGCCCCAAACCCGATAAGCGTCCACAATACATAAACAGGTCCCTGTAACCACGACAGAATAACAATAATAACACAATGCGAGACTGAAATAAAATTCCACATCTCACAAATTGTCCAACATCAAAATAAGTTCAACATCCAGAAAAGCCACCAGGCTAAAAGAAAAGAGTCTAAAGGCCCAGAACAAGGCCAACAAAAGAAACGACAACAACAAAGCAAAGTATAGGTGCCACGCACCGAATACAAAACAACTATCTAACAAAAGTAAAACACACGATGACACTAGGACTGGTCCCCAGTGTCCACGTGCTCCCCGTCAAACACAAGCTCGGGCTCGGCGTCAGCAAACACCTCGTCCTCAACGAGATACTCAGGCTCAGGATCTAACATGTGTCACCCAAAAGAGTAAAGGGGCACATGTCAGCAAGTCTAAAAAGACTTGGGCAAGGAAACTGAAGGTGAGGCAACTAGCAACCTAGCAGTTTAGTATGCATGACATGGCAGTTATAACATGAGTGCACAATTTAAACATGGCAAGACAATTTGTACAAGAGAGCAATCATCGGGACAAGACAAGACAAGACAAGACAAGAATAGCCATGCTACTATCAATCTCAATCAATTCACATTGTTGGTGTTTACGCCCTTCGCTGAATGGTAAACATTCAGACCGATCGGCACTAAACACGATTCACATTTCACGGTTGTTTTGTAGATGTCTGCGCCCTTCGCTGAATGGCTAGCATGTCAGTCCGATCGGCCCCAAACACTACCCCACCCCAAAGAGTTTACGCCTTACAACTGCAGTTGTTGATCAAACAGACTCCCAGTTGAATGGCCACTTAACCATCACCCCCTATACCCACACGTAATGGAGCCAGGGTCCCCGCATAATGAACTCAGCTAGTGAGCCTGGGGTTGCCCCGCACATTGAGCTCGCATTCTTAAACATTTGGCGTAGGGGTGCACCTAGCCGGAAACACGCAATTCGGGCATTGGCTATCAACCAACACATGGCCCTCTTCTGGAACACGAGCCAGGAACACAAGCATTTGTAGCAAAGCTACGCAATCACATAAACACTTAAAGAATGCAATGACATGACATTTAATTTGCGTACCGTTAATGGAAAGTAAACATGACATGGTTATCGTGCAACATGCTAAATGTCGGAACTAGCTTCGTTGTCAAGCTAGTTCCCCAATTTGCGCCTAGGCGAGTATCATTTCGTCGCCTAGCCTCTTTTACGCCTACAACATGCAAATGGCCTATAACATGGCCTAAACCCTAAGTGGCAAGTTTCACTTGCCTAGCACCGGGGATGGCGACTACTTCGTCACACGGATGCTATCTACGGGGAAAATCGCTGTTAAGGGGGAAACAAACATCAAACACATGAAATTAATTAGGGCTTTTATAAAAATATAAATAGGTTGAGAAAACAACGGTAGATCGATTTCTTACCGAGAGGAGATGGAAGAAACACTCCGGGGAACCCTAGGATCAGATCTGGAGGAGATTGGAGAAGTTTGGGTAAACTAGGGTTTTGGGGGATTTGGGGATTTGAGTGAGATTTTAGGGAAGATGAGAGGTGGAATGAGTGAATGGATGGATTGGATGATGGATTTAGGGCTTGGAGTGAAGGATTGAAGCTTGGAGGAAGATGGGGGCTCAATGGGGGAGAAACTAGGGCTTTAGGTCGTGTTGGAGGAAGAAGAAACGTTTGGGTTGGGTATTTATAGGTTGAGCTGGCGGCTGCCCAGAAATTAGGGTTTTAACACAGACTAGTCGGTCAAAGAACAACCACTGACCGACTAGTTTGGCAACTAGTCGGTCGGTCGACCAACGCAGACCGACTAAGTGTAAACAGTAACTCCTGAACGAAAATATGATTTAGAGTTAGTCGGTCCATGAACAAATACTGACCGACTAGTTTAGAAACTAGTCGGTCGATGAACGTTCTTAGACCGACTAAGAGTAAACAGTAACTCAACTAAAATTAAGATGATGTATTAGTCGGTTCAAGAAGCATCGCCGATCGACTAGTTTGCAACCTAGTCGGTCAACCAACCTTCTTAGACCGACTAACGATAAACAGTAGCTTCCTCAGAAAATTAGAAAGCTCACTAGTCGGTCCAAGAAGGATTGCCGACCGACTGGATCGTCATCTAGTCGGTCGGTGGCCCTTCTTACACCGGCTAATGAGCACAGAAAAGTTCCGATACGGAGCGCGGGGCCCCGGGATTGATTCCTAAGACTCCTAGGCTTGATCTAACAGTTAGATACGACCGTTATGAAGTCCGTCACGAGTGACACACTTCGAAATCGACGATCCTAAGGAAGAAGCGAGAAAATACGACGAATCGATCGAAAATGAAATCTACGGAGACGAAAACCACACAAGAGGAGAAAATCCACCAAAACACATATTATATTATATTATAATCAGATACAAGAAAAGCAGTCGTTACATCCTCCCCAACTTAAGAAAAATTCCGTCCTCGGAATTTCCAAAAACTCACGAGTCCGGAAACAAAAGTGGGTAGCGCTCTCGCATCTCATCTTCTCTCTCCCAAGTAGACTCTCCCGGCGAACCGTGCCGCCACATCACTCTAACAAGATCGACGACCTTGTTTCGAAGTGACTTCTGACGCCTGTCCAGAATCTACACCGGATACTGGTCATACGTCAAATCTGAGCGAACGGCGATCTCCGAGAAATCCACGGCATGAGATGGATCGCTAATGTATCGACGAAGCTGCGACACATAGAAAACATTGTGAACTCCTTCCAAAGATGGCGGCAAAGCCAAGCGATATGCTACCTTGCCAACCCTCTCCAAGACGTCAAATGGTCCAACGTATCGCGGGCTCAACTTCCCACGCTTCCCAAAACGAATCACACCACGATTCGGGGAAATCTTCAAGAACACATGGTCGCCCGGCTGAAACTCCAAAGGACGACGTTTAGCATCCGCCCAATGCTTAAAACGGTCCTGAGCAATTCTCAACCTCTCCCGAATATTCCTGACGATCTCCACGGCCTCCACGATCATCTCAGGTCCCAACAACTCCCGATCACCAACGTCATCCCAACTCAATGGCGATCGACATTTCCTCCCATAAAGAGCGGCGAAAGGCGCCATGCCAATACTCGCCTGGAAGCTGTTGTTGTAGGAAAACTCCACCAAATGTAGATGGTCCTCCCACGAACCCTTGAAATCCAACATGCACGCCCTCAGCATGTCTTCCAAAATCTGAATTGTCCTCTCGGACTGGCCATCCGTCTGTGGATGGTACGCCGTGCTGAAACTCAGACGCGTACCCAAACTCTTCTGCAAACTCTGCCAGAACTGAGATGTGAACCTCGTGTCTCTGTCAGACACGATACTCACGGGGACTCCGTGAAGTCGCACAACCTCCTGCACGATTCACGTTACATCACTATCTAAACTAGGAAGAGGAAATAAAACGGAGAGTAAAAGAATTTACCTCCATATATCTCCTCGCTAGCGCCTCAGTGGACTGTCCTACTCGGAACGGAATAAAGTGCGCAGATTTGGTCAATCGATCTACGATCACCCAAATCGCGTCATTCTGCTTCGGACTCCGAGGTAGTCCAGTCACGAAATCCATAGTGATGTGCTGCCACTTCCACTCCGGAATCGGAATCGGTTGTAGCAACCCGGCCGAACGCTGATGCTCTGCCTTCACTTGCTGGCAAACCAAGCACTTAGCTACACTCCGAGCCACACTTCTCTTCATACCATGCCACCAATAATTCAGACGAAGATCCTGGTACATCTTGGTGCCACCAGGATGCACAGAATACGGCGAACTGTGTGCCTCCACCATCAGCTCCTCTCTGATATCCCCAGCAGGCACACACAACCTGGCTCCAAACCTCAGCGAGCCATCCTCATGAATCAAAAAGTCAGTCCGCAGACCGGCTTCCACCATCTCCCGAATCCTCACCAGCTTCGAATCCTCAGCCTGGCCAGCCTTAATCCGATCCACGATCGTCGACTACACCTGCATGTACATCAACGACGAAGCCTCTCCAGGAAGAACAATCTCCACGCCAGACTCGCAAAAATCCTGCTGCAATCTCCACTGCGAGGTCAAAATCATCACCGCTGGAAGCCTACTCAAAGCATCCGGAACCACATTCACCTTGCCAGGGTGAAACTGCAAATCAATATCATAATCCGCCATAAGCTCCAACCATCGACGCTGTCGCATGTTGAGCTCCTTCTGAGTGAAAATATACTTCAAGCTTTTGTGATCGGTGAAAATCATCACTTTCTCACTCAGCAAGAAGTGCCTCCAAATCTTAAGAGCAAACACCACGGCAGCCAACACCAAATCATGCGTCGGGTAATTCTTCTCATGAACCTTAAGCTGACGAGACGCATACGCCACAACGTGCCCGTGCTGATGCAACACGCAACCGAGACCCTTGCCAGAAGCATCGCAAAAGATCTCAAATCCACCGCTGCGATCAGGCACAACAAGAATAGGGGCACTCGTCAACCTCTCCTTCAGAATACCAAAAGCACCCTCACAATCATCCGACCAAACAAAAGCAACATCCTTCCGCGTCAACCTGGTCATCGGCTCAGCAATACGAGAAAAGTCCTTAATGAATCGCCGATAGTAACCAGCAAGTCCCAGGAAACTCCGAATCTCAGACGCAGACGACGGAACAGGCCACTCCCTGATGGCCCTAATCTTCTCGGGATCCACTGAGATACCATCTCCAGTCACCACATGCCCGAGAAAAGCAACTCGATCCAGCCAAAACTCGCACTTCGAAAACTTAGCATACAAACGATGCTTCCTCAAAATCTCCAACACCGTCCTTAAGTGCGAGGCATGCTCTTCCTCCGACTTCGAATAGATCAGAATGTCGTCAATAAAGATAATGACAAACTTATCCAAAAAGTCGTAGAAAATCAGGTTCATCAGATTCATGAAAACTGCGGGCGCGTTAGTTACGCCAAATGGCATAACCACGAACTCATAGTGTCCATACTTCGTCCTGAACGCTGTCTTCGGAACATCTCCCTTCTTCACCTTCAACTGATGGTAACCACTCCTCAAATCCAATTTAGAAAACACCCTCGAACCTCCAAGCTGATCGAAAATATCATCGATGCGAGGCAACGGGTATTTATTCTTAATGGTCACCGCATTCAACTCCCGATAGTCCACGCACATGCGACGCGAACCATCCTTCTTCTTAACCAACAACACCGGTGCTCCCCACGGAGGCACGCTAGGATTAATATAACCCTTCTGCAAAAGCTCATCCAACTGCTTCCGCAACTCCTCCAACTCTGCAGGTGCCATACGATACGGCGCCTTCGAAATCGGCTGCGCACCTGGAACGAGGTCGATAGAAAATTCCAGAGCCCGATCAGGCGGCAAACCAGACATCTCCTCGGGGAAGACGTCACCAAAATCTCGCACCACAGCTGGCCACTCCAGCTCCATCTGCATAGCCACAGCCTCCACCGGCCTGGCCCGAAATCTGACAGGACCAAGCGAACTGCTACCACGACTGAACTCAAATACTGGATGTCCGGGAATCTCGAACACCACCTTCTTCCTCCTGCAGTCGATCGTAGCATAGAAGCTCGCCAGCCAATCCATCCCAAGAACTGCATCATAGTTGATGATGTCGTGGATAATGAAATCCGCAAAAAGCTCATGTCTACAGACCACCAACGAGCAAGAATTGCAACCACGATGCACCGAGACCACACCATTCCCTGTGACGATATTCCAACTCTTGGGAAGAGGGGATGTCGACAAGGAATGCCTCTCCACGAAGCTCCGAGAAATAATGCACATCGATGCACCAGAGTCAAAGAGGGCTCGTGCAGGAAATGTGCAAACCAAAATCACACCTAATCAAGCAATTAACAATCAAACCCTATTCTAGCAAACAACCATGTTCAAGCAAACAACACAATTAAACAATCAAAACCAGCTCGGAAAATGACAGCTAGATTGAGGATTACCTGCGATAACCTCATCCACAGCCTCGCTCTCCGCAGCGGTCATCAGAAAAGCCTGCCTCCTCGGCGGAACAGCCTGCCGAAAAGCCTGCCCCTGCGGAACAAGAGCCGCTCCACGCCCAGCAGGAACAGACGCTCGCTGCTGCAACGGCTGAGCTGCAACAGGAGCCCTCCGCAGCGGACCCGCATGCCGACAATCCTTTGCGATATGAGAAGCATCACCGCAAACCAGGCACTGGCCCAAAAACTTCCGACACTGATCCTTGACGTGGCCAGGCTTGCCGCAGAAATGGCAAGTCTTCAGAATAGGCCCTCCTGGCCTCTTAAACTGAGCGGACTGATTAGGCCTGAATCCAGGTCTAACCACAGCTCTCGCCTGTTCCACAGGCCTCTTCCCAGCACCAATAACAGACCCCCTCCTTTGGTTCACGAGCAGCTCCTGCCTCTTGGCAGCGACCAGAACCTTCTGATAAGATTCCCAGTCAGAAGAGGTCACAAAGCTCTGGAGCTCTGAAGCAAGCCCCTGCAGGAACCTCTGAGCTCTCTCCTCAGCATCCTGCACAATCTTTAGTGCAAACCGACTCAGCCTCATGAACTCCTGGTGGTACATGTCCACCGACGAGTTCCCCTGCTTCAGATCGATAAAACGCTGCAGCATCTCCTCCTTGGCAGCCTTCGGGAAGAACTCACCCTCAAATCTGGCTTTGAAGGTAGCCCAAGCTATCGGCTCCACCAACAACTTCTCTTCCGCATCCCACCAATTCCTGGCGTTATCCTTGAGCTGCCTCTTCGCCAAATCAACCCATCCAGCCGGGGTGATCTTGGCCATCTTCAGATTGTCCTCGACGTTCCGAATCCACTCATCGGCAGCCAGAGGACCCTCAGAACCATCAAAATATGCGGGACCCAGCTCCCGAAATTGCTTTGCTCCTGGCTCAGAGCGAGGGGCATCCGGAAAAGCCCGGGCAGCTCGAGCAGGTGGAGCATTCTGGACTTACAAAAGCACGCCATGCTGCACTTGCATCATCTGGATCATCATCCGCATCATCTCACCGCTGGTGGGTTCCCGCTCAGGCTCCTCATCATGAGGGAGCGCACCACTGCCCCCACCACGGGTGAAACGCCTTCCTGCCATCTAATGACACAGAGAACGAATCAGATTAGACTCATAGCTTATGACTCGGACGTCGAACTTAGTTTATTGGACATTCTAATATTATTATCGCTATCCCAAAAATCGCAGTTACAGAAGAACCTGCATGGGCCACCACTAAAACCTGTCACGACCCGCTTCGCTAAAATGGAGGCGAGACGTGAAAAGGTCCGCACGAGAGTGGAGCTGTGAAGCCCCAAACCCGATAAGCGTCCACAATACATAAACAGGTCCCTGTAACCACGAAAAAATAACAATAATAACACAATGCGAGACTGAAATAAAATTCCACATCTCACAAATTGTCCAACATCAAAATAAGTTCAACATCCAGAAAAGCCACCAGGCTAAAAGAAAAGAGTCTAAAGGCCCAGAACAAGGCCAACAAAAGAAACGACAACAACAAAGCAAAGTATAGGTGCCACGCACCGAATACAAAACAACTATCTAACAAAAGTAAAACACACGATGACACTAGGACTGGTCCCCAGTGTCCACGTGCTCCCCGTCAAACACAAGCTCGGGCTCGGCGTCAGCAAACACCTCGTCCTCAACGAGATACTCAGGCTCAGGATCTAACATGTGTCACCCAAAAGAGTAAAGGGGCACATGTCAGCAAGTCTAAAAAGACTTGGGCAAGGAAACTGAAGGTGAGGCAACTGGCAACCTAGCAATTTAGTATGCATGACATGGCAGTTATAACATGAGTGCACAATTTAAACATGGCAAGACAATTTGTACAAGAGAGCAATCATCGGGACAAGACAAGACAAGACAAGACAAGAATAGCCATGCTACTATCAATCTCAATCAATTCACATTGTTGGTGTTTACGCCCTTCGCTGAATGGTAAACATTCAGACCGATCGGCACTAAACACGATTCACATTTCACGGTTGTTTTGTAGATGTCTGCGCCCTTCGCTGAATGGCTAGCATGTCAGTCCGATCGGCCCCAAACACTACCCCACCCCAAAGAGTTTACGCCTTACAACTGCAGTTGTTGATCAAACAGACTCCCAGTTGAATGGCCGCTTAACCCTCACCCCCTATACCCACACGTAATGGAGCCAGGGTCCCCGCACAATGAACTCAGCTAGTGAGCCTGGGGTTGCCCCGCACATTGAGCTCGCATTCTTAAACATTTGGCGTAGGGGTGCACCTAGCCGGAAACACGCAATTCGGGCATTGGCTATCAACCAACACATGGCCCTCTTCTGGAACACGAGCCAGGAACACAAGCATTTGTAGCAAAGCTACGCAATCACATAAACACTTAAAGAATGCAATGACATGGCATTTAATTTGCGTACCGTTAATGGAAAGTAAACATGACATGGTTATCGTGCAACATGCTAAATGTCGGAACTAGCTTCGTTGTCAAGCTAGTTCCCCAATTTGCGCCTAGGCGAGTATCATTTCGTCGCCTAGCCTCTTTTACGCCTACAACATGCAAATGGCCTAAAACATGGCCTAAACCCTAAGTGGCAAGTTTCACTTGCCTAGCACCGGGGATGGCGACTACTTCGTCACACGGATGCTATCTACGGGGAAAATCGCTGTTAAGGGGGAAACAAACATCAAACACATGAAATTAATTAGGGCTTTTATAAAAATATAAATAGGTTGAGAAAACAACGGTAGATCGATTTCTTACCGAGAGGAGATGGAAGAAACACTCCGGGGAACCCTAGGATCAGATCTGGAGGAGATTGGAGAAGTTTGGGTAAACTAGGGTTTTGGGGGATTTGGGGATTTGAGTGAGATTTTAGGGAAGATGAGAGGTGGAATGAGTGAATGGATGGATTGGATGATGGATTTAGGGCTTGGAGTGAAGGATTGAAGCTTGGAGGAAGATGGGGGCTCAATGGGGGAGAAACTAGGGCTTTAGGTCGTGTTGGAGGAAGAAGAAACGTTTGGGTTGGGTATTTATAGGTTGAGCTGGCGGCTGCCCAGAAATTAGGGTTTTAACACAGACTAGTCGGTCAAAGAACAACCACTGACCGACTAGTTTGGCAACTAGTCGGTCGGTCGACCAACGCAGACCGACTAAGTGTAAACAGTAACTCCTGAACGAAAATATGATTTAGAGTTAGTCGGTCCATGAACAAATACTGACCGACTAGTTTAGAAACTAGTCGGTCGATGAACGTTCTTAGACCGACTAAGAGTAAACAGTAACTCAACTAAAATTAAGATGATGTGTTAGTCGGTTCAAGAAGCATCGCCGATCGACTAGTTTGCAACCTAGTCGGTCAACCAACCTTCTTAGACCGACTAACGATAAACAGTAGCTTACTCAGAAAATTAGAAAGCTCACTAGTCGGTCCAAGAAGGATTGCCGACCGACTGGATCGTCATCTAGTCGGTCGGTGGCCCTTCTTACACCGGCTAATGAGCACAGAAAAGTTCCGATACGGAGCGCGGGGCCCCGGGATTGATTCCTAAGACTCCTAGGCTTGATCTAACAGTTAGATACGACCGTTATGAAGTCCGTCACGAGTGACACACTTCGAAATCGACGATCCTAAGGAAGAAGCGAGAAAATACGACGAATCGATCGAAAATGAAATCTACGGAGACGAAAACCACACAAGAGGAGAAAATCCACCAAAACACATATTATATTATATTATAATCAGATACAAGAAAAGCAGTCGTTACATCTGTCCTGTATCTTGTGAGATTTCCTGTATTTGTCTAACTTAGTCTTCTCTCGGTCAGTCGCCTGTCGAAGAAATTACAGTCGCCTGTTGTTTTAACAGACGACTGTCTTTTCTTCATCAGTCGACTGTCCACGTGGTAAGTTACCGTTATGAATTCTCACCTACCCTTGCTGACTGTGCAACAGGCGATGTTGTTCAACAGTCGACTGTCGCGAGTTCAGATTATATCCATTGAGATTTTTCTCACGGATTCCAATTGGGTTTTTGCCGAAACTGTTTTGTGGATTTGAGAAAGCTATAAATAGAGCTTCTACTGTTTCATTGGAAGGTTACTCATTCATTGCAAAATCTCTCAAGCTTTCATTTCCAAAGATCAAAGCTCTCAAATCCAAAGCCCTAAGTATTTCCAAATCTTGTTCTCTTGCTCTCCAACCTTGAACCAAAGATTGATCTTCTAGGCAATTGGTGCAGTCAAGAGAAAGGGCTTTCTCCTCTCTTCCAAGAGAGTTCTTCAACACACATCACACTCCTCCTTCAAGTTCTACTTCAAGGCATAGGTGATTGTAAGTGTTGCTTTCATATTTCATAACTTTCGTTATTTGAATTGTGCTCTCGGTTGTGAGAGTGGTTTTGATTGCTCCCTGGTTATGGGAGTCAAGGACATCGATTGTATTCAATTGCACTTGTAGGGTTGCTACAAGTGGGCTTTAAGGAAACCTCAAGTTAGGGTTATAACTTGAGTATACGGTGGTATCCGGGTGGTAGAGACGTAGGATTACCGGGAACAAGTCGGGAGTTGACTTGGGTAATCCGAACCCTTGAAACATCTCTGCGTTTGCGTGTGTTTCTCTTTGGGTCGTTTTTCTATTCCGCACTATTTGTTGGATTGCATTTTATTTGGCGTAAATTCCTTTTAAATTTGCATAAACACTATTCAACCCCCCTTCTAGTGTTTTCCCCATATACAGGGTCCTTACAATTGGTATCAGAGCGCAAGGTTTTATCTATGGCATCCAATAATAACAACGTTCCTCCACCGCCTACGTACAACAATCACGACCGTGATGGAGCATCCACACTTTTCGAAGGTCAATCTACGGTACGTCCTCCACGTTTTAATGGTACTAATTTTGGCTATTGGAAGTGTAGGATGGAGACATTCCTTAGGAGTGCTTCTCTTTGGAGAACTCTCCACAAGGAGTACGTCGAGCCCGCCGAAGAGGATTTCGAGAAATGGACGACTTCTGAGAAGTCCGCCAAAGTTAACAATGCTAAAGCAATGAACGCTCTTCATTGTGCGTTGAACCCGAATGAGTTCAACAAGATATGCACATGTAAGAGTGCATATCAAATTTGGAACTATCTCATCGTTACCCACGAGGGAACGAATAAGGTAAAGCTTTCAAAGTTATATGTTACCGTGCAAAACTTCGACTTGTTTCATATGCAGGAAAATGAGAGCATTGCGTCGATGTACGGACGCTTTACCAGCATCACAAATGAATTGGAAGCCCTTGGCCAAATCTACACCGAACCTGAAAAGGTAAGGAAGATCATCATGGGGATGACCTCCAAATGGGAAAGAAGAGAAATCGCCATTGAGGAGGTCAATGACTTGAAGAACTACACCGTGGTGAATTTCATCGGGACTCTTATGTCTTACGAAGTAAGACGGGATAACCGATTGAAGATTCGAGCCATGATGAATCCCTCGGAGGCCAAGAAGAAAGCTTTGGCGTTCAACGCCAATTCGTCATCCTCCGAAAGTGATGAATCCGAGAACGAGATGGATTTGGGTGAAATGGCCCAAATGGCGAAGAAGTTCCAACGCTTCTTCCACAAAGCTAAATTTCCCTCAAACAAACATTTTGAGTCTACTAATGCTACTTCCTCTCTTTGTTATAAGTGTAATAAGCCAGGGCACATCAAGAGGGATTACCCAATGCTAAACAACAAATAAAAGTGGAAGGCACCAAAGTACCACAAGTCCGAAAAGAACAAGAGAGACAAGAAGAAAGGACTCGTCGGTACCTTTGATTATTCAAGTGATGACTCATCAAGTGATTCCAAAGATGAGAAGGGTGAGAGCGCCCACATGTGTTTCATGGCACTTGAAGATCCACTCTCGGATGAGAGTGATTCTGACACGGATGACACCGAGGTAACAATGGATGAACTTCGTATAGCTAATGAAGAACTATTTGCTAAATACCAATCTTTAATGTTTAGATACACTAGCTGAAAGAAATCAAATGTTAGCAAGTCATCCATTCCATGCATTATCAACAATGACACCATTGTTGATACTTTAACTCTTGAGAAAGCAAACTTAGCTTCTCAAAATGTCACATTGAGAGATGAGGTGAATTCCCTCAAATCTCAACTAGATCAAACACATCCTAAGGATAATAGTGATCTAGTTACACGTCACACACAATTGGGTTTAGAGAATGATTCTCTTAAAACCCAAGTGCACGAGCTCAAAGCACGGGTGTCCACCTTGGACACCAACATTTCTTCTTTAAAGGAGAAATATGAGCTCATGTCCTCCCGTATTGTGAGATTCAATAAGGGAAAAGGACAATTGGATGATTTGCTTGCAAACCAATTTCCGGCCACACATCATGCTGGCCTTGGATTTGTAAAAACGAATGCATCTAATGCTCGCACCTCCTATAGTGGTGTCACTATAAATTTTGTGAGGCCTTCCTCCGGTGTATCCACAAGTGGTGTCAAAGACACTATAGGTAGCAATTCTACCAAGAATGTCACCACATCACCTTCTCTTCCTTTTGGCAAGAAACCCACTAAGGGTGGAAACCAAAAGCAAGGCCATGCTTATATGTACACTAACACTCATCCACGTAGGAAACATCCTACTTCACAAGTGGATAATCATGACACATTCTATGCTCCGCACCCACGAACACGTACACAACCACACATGAGAAATACTCATGTACGTGCTCCTATACACCCGTATGCACATACACATCATTCTTTCATGTATGCTCATCCTCCATATGTCATGCATGATCAATATGCTTTATATAATATGCATGTTCCCAAGCGTACATACCATCCTAGAATGTACAATGCATATCCTCCACCACATCTCTATGCTAGAAATCATGTTCCTAAGAAGCATGCACCACATAGAAATCCAACACATATGCATGCAACTAGGAATAGGACTCCCAAGATGTACACTATTTGGGGTCCTAAGAACACTAGTCTAAATGTTAGGAATGCTTATGTTGATTCCTATTTTCATGATGTGATTAGAAATAGCAACTATGTTGGGAAGCGGAAGTCCACTTGGACTTGGCTTCCAAAGGGCTAATCCCCTTGGACCCAACAACCATTGGGTACCATAAGCTTATGGTATATTATATAGGTACCCAAGAGGAAGAAGAAGAGCAATAAATGTTTTATTAGCTCTAAAGGGAAAGGATGGATTCTTGATAGCGGTTGCTCCAAACACATAACGGCAGATCCCTCATTGCTCTCCGAAGTGATTAGCATCAAGGATGGTGCAACGGTCACTTTTGGAGGTAATCAAAAGGGAACCATCATTGGAGTAGGTATCGTTGGTAATCCTTCCAAACCTTTAATTACTAATGTTTATCTTGTTAGTGGTTTATGTCACAATCTCATTTCCATTAGTCAACTTTGTGACAAAGGTTACAAGGTTAACTTTGGAGAAGGATTGTGTACTAATGTTGATTGTGATTCAAATGTTTTATTTTCTGGTATTAGGCGTAAAAATATTTATTATTTGAGCTTGCCTAAAACCGTAGAACATTACTTAGTTGCTAACACAAGTGAACAACTATTATGGCATTGCCATTTTGGTCATGTTTACTTCAAGCACTTATATAAGTTAGCTAAGCATGATCTAGTCAAAGGTTTTCCTAAGATTGTTTTTAATAAGAAAAACTTTTGTGATTCATGTCAAAGAGGTAAACTAAGTAAATCTTCATTTAAGCTTAAGGAAGGGATTACTTCTAAGAGGCCCCTAGAACTTCTTCATCTAGATTTATTTGGGCCAACTAGAACCGCTTCTTTAGGTAATGCTCATTATGGACTAGTTGTCGTTGACGAATTTTCTAGATTTACTTGGGTGTCATTCTTAACTAATAAGAATGAAGCTCATGAATAGTTTACCAAATTTGCAAAGAAGATTCAGAATCTTTTAGGATCCACCATTATCACTATTCGTAGTGATCATGGAGGAGAATTTGAAAATGAATCTTTTACTAAGTTTTGTGATGACTCCGGGATAACTCATAACTTTTCCTTTCCTCGTGCACCACCACAAAATGGTGTTGTAGAAAGAAAGAATAGGACTCTTATTGAGTGTGCTCGCACTATGCTCCATGATAGTCATTTAGGACTACAATTTTGGGCAGAAGCGATGCACACGACATGTATGTGCTCAATAGGATCCTAGTGAGACCCCGAACAAACAAAACTTGTTTTGAGTTGTTTTATGATAAAAAGCCTCAAGTGAAATATTTTCGTGTTTTGGTTCAAAATGTTTTATAAAGAACACCTTTGGTAATTTAGACAAATTCGAGCCAAGATCCGATTAAGGAATTTTTTTTGGATATTCCACACGTAGCAAAGCTTACCGGATATACAACAAAACTTCTTCAACGATTGAGGAATCTCTTCAAGTATCTTTTTATGAAGATTTTGATTTTCCTCATGTTGATGATGATAATGTAGATATTCTTTGTGATTCTCTTAATAATGTTAAGATTAATGATACTATTGTTGAGACTAACACTTCTAACGAAGTTGTTGAAGTTGTTCCTAGTGATCCAGGTATACCCAAAGCTTACCCGACCGTTCGCAACCATCCTCATAACCAAATTATTGGAGATATTGGTGTGGGTGTTCGAACGAGATCAAGAATTGAAGAATTCTCTCATTGCGCATTTGTCTCTACCATTGAGCCAAAGAACATCCAAGAAGCTTGTGACGATAGTTCTTGGATAGTGGCAATGGAAGAAGAACTAATGCAATTGGAGAGAAACGAAGTTTGGGAACTCGTACCTCTTCCAAGTGGTCACAAAGTCATTGGGACCAAATGGATCTTCAAGAACAAGACGGATAAAACGAGGTAATCACACGGAACAAAGCAAGGTTAGTAGCTCAAGACTACCGGCAAGAGGAAGGTATTGATTTCGAAGAATCTTTTGCCCCCGTAGCTAGATTAGAATCTATTAGGTTGCTTTTATCTTTTGCATCGTATAAGAATTTTAAATTATTTCAAACGGATGTTAAAAGTGCATTTTTAAATGGGTTTGTCAATGAAGAAGTCTATGTTTCTCAACCTCCCGGTTTTATTCATGAAAAATTTCCAAACCATGTTTTCAAACTTAAGAAAGCGTTGTATGGGTTGAGACAAGCTCCTAGAGCTTGGTATGGTCGACTTAAGACCTTTCTTTTGAATTTAGGTTTTAAAATGGGAGAAATTGATTCTACACTCTTCATTAAAGATTATGAAAATGACATTCTTTTGATTCAAGTTTATGTAGACGATATTATTTTCGGTTCTACTAACTTTAAACTTTGTCAAGAATTTTCCAAGTCTATGAAGGATGAGTTTAAGATAAGCCACATGGGAGAGCTCACCTACTTCCTTGGATTGCAAATTCGACAAATGGAGAATGGTACATTCATACATCAGACAAAGTACACATGGGAGCTTATTAAGCGATTCGGGATGGAATCGTCTTCGAGCAAAAGGACTCTCATAAGTAGTACTACTCATCTACACAAGCTACACAAGGATGAAAGCGGAAAAGATGTAGACGTTCGTCTATATCGAGGTATGATCGGTAGCTTACTTTACTTAACCTCTAGTATACCGGATATCATGTTTTCCGTACGCCTTTGTGCTAGATATCAAGCAAGACCTAAGGAGTCACACTTGATTGCAGTTAAACGAATATTTTGTTATCTCAATCAATCTCTAGATTATGGGTTACTTTACCCTAAGTCTAGAACATATGAGTTAATCTCATATAGTGATACCGACTTTGCCGGATGCAAGTCCGACAGGAAAAGTACTAGTGGCACTTACCATTTCTTAGGAAATTCCTTAGTTTCTTGGTTTTCTAAGAAACAGAATTCGGTATCATTGTCCACGACTGAAGCGGAATATATTGTCGTGGGTCTTGCATGTGCACAAGTTCATTGGATGAGACACACTCTTAGTGACTATGGTGTCAATTGTCATAATTGCCCTATCATGGTTGATAATCAAAGTGCTATTTGTCTTTCCAAGAATCCGGTACACCACTCCCGTACCAAACACATAGACGTGAGACACCATTTTATGAATGATCATGTAGCTAAGAAGGACATCATCTTAGAGTACATTGAAACCCAAAAACAAATTGCTGATATCTTCACTAAACCTCTTAAAGAAGATTCATTTGTGAGGTTGCGTGGAGAATTGGGAATTATGGGTGAATCTGAAATCTAGAAGCTCAATCTTTCATGTTATAACTCCTTATTGAGCTCATATCTTTTTGTTGTCTTTCTTCATGTGCTTTATTATATTATGAGATTAAGAAAGGTAATTGTGACTTATTTGATTTCATGAGTTTTTTTAGAGTGATTGGAGAGATTCTTGTTTCAATGGATTTATTGTTTTTATAATGATTTTACAATGTATTTGTGATTAGAGTATAGGTCCTAGGGTGAGTGTTCTTATTCTCTGGAATTCTATCTCACTGTGCACGTTTGGACCAGGACAGACGACTGTCTTTCCTTCTACAGTCGACAGCCCTACTCTATCTCCTCAGTCTAAGAATTGGTATCTTTCGCACAGCCGACTGATGATTGTTTTACAGTCGACTGTTAGTTTAACAGGCGACTGCATTTTAGTCATCAGGCGACTGTACTCTCTGTCGAATTTTTACAGTGTTCTCTGTTATTTTTGATGAACTGTATTAATTCTCGGCCAGCCGACTGTTGAGTATATGTCAGCCGACTGTCCAATGGACAGGCGACTGCATGTTACTTGCCAGTCGACTGCCTCTCTCTCTGAGCTTTATTTTTATCACTTCTTCCAGTCGACGGACATTTGTTCATCAGTCGACTGTCTTCTGTTGTGACGGTTCAAGTGATTTGATCCGAGCCGTCGATTCCTTGATCCAACGGCTCAGATTCATTCCCCAAATTTTATATTCGAGAATGCGCGATCACTTCCCCTCATCGACTCTCTCTCTCTTCCGATTCGACCGTTCGTCTTCTCGCTCTCGATCTTCTTCCTTTCGTTGCCGTCGATCTCATGCTGTTGTTACCCTCATTTCGTCGCTCAACTAGGTTTGATCTAATCTTTCTATCTCGTGATTTTTTCGGTTAGGGTTCATTCACTTTTGTGTCTTGCCCTAGCTTCGTGCTCGGCCATGGCTCTTTTCGATCATTTCTTTCCTAATGTCTCTCTCGATTTCCTCAATGAGCATGTTCCTTCACCGAAGCCTGATCCGACTCCCTCATCGCCTCAATCTTCTGGAGAACCTCTTCCTGTCACTATCAGTGACCCTATCCCCTCTGTGCACGCTGCTGAACACTCTTCTCAGCCTGCTGAGCATCCTTCTAGGTCCACGGAGTTTCTTCTTCGTCAGTTGGACACTCGTGTATCTGCTCTTGAAATTCTTTTCGTTTCTCTGGATGAGAAGCTCTCGCTTTTGCTTAAGCTTCAGCTAATCTCTTTTAAGCATCTTGGTTGTCCCATTCCTCCCGAGCTTCAGGCTTTGTTTGCTACCTCCGAGGACACTTCTCCTGCTTGTGTTTCTCCTCCTCCTGGCTTCACGCCAAAACCCTATGTGGTTCAGACCTCCGATGCCCAGACTCCACTTCATGTCCCTACTGAATCATCTGATGTTCGTGCTTCGTCTTCTAAGAGGAAGACTCCGGCTTTTCATACTCGTCGCTCTGCTCGGCTTTTGTTCCGATCTTCTGGTCGCCCTTCGGACCCCTCCGTCATTCATATTGAGTGAGTCTGCTGCTGCTGTTCTGTTCACTCACCTGAAGACCTTGTTTTTTTTTGTGGTCTGCTTTTGTTAAGGTTGAGTGATTTAGATGTTATTTTTTGTGATGTATGATGGATGATGTTGTCAGTAACTCTTTTATATATGTATGGTGATGTACTTCGATGTCGTCATGATGATGTATTTATTTGTCTTGATCATGATGTATCTTTTTATGATGGTCATATAGATGACCATCCGTTAATGTACTCCTTTTCTATATATCTATATATGATGCTGCCACTTATCTTGTGTCACACTATGCTACACTGTATATCTTATATGTGTGATGTATGATATGTTGTCTCCATGTATGCTATATTCTCTTTGATGTGCTTTTGAGACAATATATGGATTCGATATTGGTTATTTCATGCTATCTCTGATGTGATGAAATTTTTGAAATTATTTTCATTTCGTATATCTAAAATGTTGATATTGGACTTCAATCCCATCACTCACATGTGTATATGATGTGATTTTAGGAGTTTTGATTCGATATATCTTTATACTCCTTGATTGTTGTTAGTTCGTATTTAGCACTATTATTGTTGTTGTTATTTGCTCCCACCTTTTTGGATAATGCCATAGGGGAGAGAAATAAACATACAAGATTCATAATGGATGTGCTAAGTATGTTCTAATGCTAGAATCTAAGATTTTCGTTGCCTTAGATTCAGGGGGAGTAAGATTACAATGAATAGGGATTTTATTTCCTAGATTTCTTGAATTGAATTCATTCATATCGCACTCATTTGCTTCAATTGTTATGTAGATGCTCTAATATTTGTTGACTAACTTGATTGGCATCTATGTAGGGGGAGTAAGTTTTCATTAAGCACAATTATTTATATTTTGTTTATTTTTGTTTGTCATCATATAAAAGGGGGAGAATGTTGAGTATTGGACTTCTCCCTACTTGGTGTTAATGATGAGCAAACATAAATAGAGCTTCTAATGTTTCATTGGAAGGTTACTCATTCATTGCAAAATCTCTCAAGCTTTCATTTCCAAAGATCAAAGCTCTCAAATCCAAAGCCCTAAGTATTTCCAAATCTTGTTCTCTTGCTCTCCAACCTAGAACCAAAGATTGATCTTCTAGTCAATTGGTGCAGTCAAGAGAAAGGGCTTTCTCCTCTCTTCCAAGAGAGTTCTTCAACACACATCACACTCCTCCTTCAAGTTCTACTTCAAGGCATAGGTGATTGTAAGTGTTGCTTTCATATTTCATAACTTTCGTTATTTGAATTGTGCTCTCGGTTGTGAGAGTGGTTTTGCTTGCTCCCTGGTTGTGGGAGTCAAGGACATCGATTGTATTCAATAGCACTTGTAGGGTTGCTACAAGTGGGCTTTAAGGAAACCTCAATTTAGGGTTCTAACTTGAGTATCCGGTGGTATCCGGGTGGTATGGACGTAGGATTACCGGGAACAAGTCGGGAGTTGACTTGGGTAATCTGAACCCTTGAAACATCTCTGCATTTGCGTGTGTTTCTCTTTGGGTCGTTTTTCTATTCCGCACTATTTGTTGGATTGCATTTTATTTGTCGTAAATTCCTTTTAAATTTGCATAAACACAATTCAACCCCCCTTCTAGTGTTTTTCCCATAGACAGTGTCCTTACAATCAAGGGCCTAACCAACCGCTGTAAGATCTCAGCGCTTTTGTTTATGCCTGCTTTAAGAATTTTTTGAATGTATAGGGGGCGATGTAAACAAAAACAATGTTTTGCCATAGGAAGTGATATGAGAATTGGCCGGTATATCCCTGTTTGTCATTGCATCTCTTAGTTTGCTGTCGCTTACGTCATGTGGTGGTCGTAATGCCTAATGGCCTTTTTCGATGGGTTAGGCACTGCTTCAGGATGATCGAGGATAAACCATCGAACCACGCTTAGAAGTTGACCACTATGCTCCATAGTGAGGGAGAGATTTACTCGACTCACGGTTGACGGAATGGAAGTCGTTCAGTAGCGAAGGGGTAGCCCTTCGACTTATGGTTGAAGAAGTTCTAGGAGAGTCGTTCAGTAGCGAAGGGGTGGCCCTTCGACTTATGGCTGATGACATCTCCTGGGAGAGTCGACCGAAGGAGTGGCCCATTCGACTTACTGCTGACGATATGTTGGGAGAGTTATTCAGTAGCGAAGGAGTAGCCCTTCGAATTACGGTTGAAGACATTCTGGAAGAGTCGTTCAGTAGCGAAGGGGTGGCCCATTTGACTTACGGGTGCCAATATCTTGGGAGAGTCGTTCAGTAGAGAAGTGGTAGCCCTTCGACTTACGGCTGAAGACGTTCTGGGAGAGTTGTTCAGTAGCGAAGGGGTGACCCTTTGACTTATGGCTGACGACATCTTCTAGGAGAGTTATTCAGTAGCGAAGGGGTGGCCCCTTCGACTTACGGTTGACGATATCTTGGGAGAATCGTTTAGTAGTGAAGGGGTAACCATTCGACTTACGGCTGAAGATGTTCTACGAGAGTCATTCAATAGCAAAGGGATGGCCCTTCGACTTATGGCTGACGACATCTTCTATGAGATTCGTTCAATAACGAAGTGGTGGATCCTTCGACTTACGACTGACACTCGTTTAGGAGAGCCGTTCAGTAGCAAAGGGGTGGCCCCTTCGACTTACGGCTAATGATATCTTGGTAGAGTCATTCAGTAGCGAAGGAGTGGCCCCTTCGACATATGGTTGACACTCGTTTAGGAGAGTCGTTCAGTAGTGAAGAGATGACCCCTTCTACTTACGGCTGGCGCTCGTTTAGGAGAGTCAGTTAGTAGCGAAGGGGTGGCCCCTTCGACTTATGGCTGATGCTCGTTTAAGAGGGCCATTCAGTAACGAAGGGGTTGCCCCTTTGACTTAGGTCTGTCGCATGTTTAGGTAAGTTGTTCAGTATCGAAGGGGTGGCCCCTTTGACTTACAGCTGACGCTCGTTTAGGAGAGTCGTTCAGTAGCAAAGGGGTGGCCCCTTCGACTTACGGCTAACGCTCGTTTAGGTAAGTTGTTCAGTAGCGAAGGGGTGAGACCCTTCGACTTACGACTGAAGACGTTCTGGGAGAGTCGTTCAGTAGCGAAAGGGTGGCCCTTCGACTTATGGCTGACGACATCTTCTAAGAGAGTCATTCAGTAGCGAAGGGGTGGCTCCTTCAACTTACAGCTGACGATCGCTTAGGAGAGACGTTCATCCCTTAGGAGAGTCGTTCAGTATCGAAGGGGTGGCATCTTCGACTTACGGCTGACACTATCTTGGGAGAGTCGTTCAGTAGCGAAGGGGTAACCCTTCGACTTACGACTAAAGACATTCAGGGGGAGTCGTTCAGTAGCGAGGGTGTGATCCTTTTGTCTTATGGCTGATGCTCTCGTTTAGGTGTCATTTGCATCAAGGTAAGTTCAGTTTTTCCAAAACCTCTCGAGGATCAGATCCTTTTCGAGGGGAGTTTTGATGGGGTAATTTCTGTAGACTTTATGAAGGATTTAAAAAGCAAAACTTTATTTGATAAAAGAGACATGATATTATTGACAAAAATAACGGAAAAACGAAAAAGGCATACATGTGTTTTTCGATCGACGTCGGAGCTGTTGTTGTTCATCGCCCCTTTATTCGCCTCAAGTTTTAGACGACTTGTTAGTCTATCACCTTGGTGACAGGTGACCCCATCATCTTTTCCTTCTGCTTCGAGTCCCCTCCTTGCTAGGTTGATCATTAGCCGGGTTCTTGGGGTGCCCTCGCTTGACTAGCGCATCGATCTCCTTTTTGAGAGTCTAACAGTGTTTGGTATCGTGCCCATAGTCGTTATGGTACTTACAGAATTTGAGGTCATCCCTCTTCTTATTCTTGCCTTTCTTTACTGTCTCTTGGATCAGCTCTTCTCGTGGGACGTAAACGAGGACTTATGTCTTAGGGGCGACCGGCTTAGCATAGGTAGGGTGTTCCTTGCTTCGAAGACTTCTCTCCCTGGGTCTCTTGTCCCGAGACTCCTGGCAAGGGGTTCCCGAGGTTGGTTTCTCTCGCCTCGTGTCTCTACGACAGGAGGGGGTGCCCTTCGCATTAGCTCCAGTCGGTTCTTCCACCTCCTCGGAGAAAGTGAACCGATCCGTTATGTTGAGCATTTTTGCAATGGTGTTAGGGGGACTAGTGGAGGGCCCTCTGCAGGTGCTTATTACAGACCGCCTGGGTGAGCATCGCTATGACGGTCACGTCTGGTGTCTCTTTTACATCGAACCTCTCGTCATTGAATATCTGGACAAAGGCTCAGATCGACTCATTCTCGTTCTGTTTGAGAGAGAAGAAGTGGGAGGACTTCTTCTTAGGACGTCGTCCTGCGACGAATTGTTTGCAGAATATTTCTGCCAATTCGTCGAACGAGCCGATGTAGCCATGTGGTAGCCCTTTATACCAGCTTTTTGCCCTCTTGAACATGGTAGCACGGAAGGCTATACGAAGGTATGGCTCGTCGGCCCCGTGAAGCAGCATGACATTCAGATACTTATGAATGTGCAACCATGGGTCGCCTCTACTATCATAAGCTGGTAAAACCGAGAGCTTGCACTTGAGGAGAGGAGGAGTAGAGATGATGTTTTCTTTTGTTTTCTTTCATTGGGGTCCTTCGAATCGCGGATCGAACCGGTAGAGATCCTCCTTCTCCGGGTTGCACGTAGTTAGCTCCCGAGGATCAGTTCGGGATCTCCTCCCTCCTTCCGAATCCACCTGCATGGTTTAAAGGGTTAAAACCTGGGGGAGCCCCATATATTACCTGATCTAGGATGTTGCAGGTCGCCTCCCGATAATTGGAGGGGATGTGTTCCCCCTGGAGAATGAAAGCTCGATTTTTGACCCCCGTTCCACTTTATCGGTGTCTCGGGTGGTCGTGTTTGTTTTAGTCTCTAGTTGTTCTGCCCTTGGGTCCCCCAGATCTCAGAGGAAGGCCGAGCCCCTAGTTGGCGTCAGGTTTGGGTTTGGAGGTAGCAACGGCTCATTTAAAGGCGATGGTTTGCCCATGTTTTGGCATATCAAAGTCGCCAATGCACCTAGACTCCTGTCGACTTGCTCAGTGAACAAGGTGAATTCCTTCCGGGTCACCCCAGGCTCCTTTGGGGCCTCTTTCGGTTGCGGCGATGGCGTTGTGGAGTCTGCGACATCCTCCACCAGGACGATGTTTGCTTTCGGCTTCTCCTTCGGATCTTCGATCGGTCCGACGTTGTTGGGTCCAGCTGTCATAGCTTTTGGATTTGTTTGAGATGTCAAGCTGGTTAATGTTTCCCATATATGGCGCCAAACTGTTAAGGCCACAATTAGCCGAGACAGTTGTTAAGTTGACGTAGACTCTTGGCGCTGAGTTGGAGCTTTGTCAGCAGATGGGTTGGGACCCAAGGTTGGTAGAACCTGGATCGGATGATGGTAGTTGATGATGGTGTGGTGCTTAATCGACCTTCGAGTAGCATTTGCGTCGATCGTTCGAGGCGAGGAAGCTCAATGACAACCCTCGACGCTGGATGATGACTGTCGATCTGTACCATAGGAACACATTAGGGGGGTCGGATCTGGATTCCGACCCAAATCCCTTCTGATGCTTAAGTTAGTGTAGGAACTTAAGGAAGAGAGGGAGCTTGGTGCAGTTGAGATCGGCCCACGGAGATTCGTCTCTAGACTGGCGACGCAAGCTCGAGTGTATAAGGAGTATTAGCTGAGAAGGTAGAGTTCTATGTATTAGAGCTCCTACCTTGGAAATGGGACCTGTTCCTCTATTTATAGGT
Source organism: Scilla litardierei (assembly GCA_030789695.1). Classification (NCBI taxonomy): domain Eukaryota; kingdom Viridiplantae; phylum Streptophyta; class Magnoliopsida; order Asparagales; family Asparagaceae; genus Scilla; species Scilla litardierei. The sequence goes on along the minus strand of CM061133.1, from coordinate 56,780,206 downwards.
GTTCAGTGTCCCTTTGGAGGCGTTAGGGTGATAACGGCCACCCATAATGGGGCCACGATATTCCCCCTTTAATAGGAATAAATGTGGTACACATCCCCGTGATTTACGAGCCTGCCTTTAATCCTATGTTTGAGTGAGGTGGACTCAACGGTCAACTAGCCATTGGGCTTTGACTGGGTTGAATCAAGCTTCTTTGATGGGGTTTTTGGGCCTTAGTCATCTGTTGACCGAGTTGCCTCGAATGCTAGTCCAATGGTTCAACAGGAACTTAGTGATGGAGGGAGCTTGGAGCAGTTGAGATCAACCCACGGAGGCTCGTCTCAGGTCTGGCGTCGCAAGCTCTTTTGTGGAAGAAATATTAGATAATGTATGTTGTCTCATAGTATCAGATCTCATATCTCCTTACTCTGTACGTCTCCCTGTATTTATAGACCTCCTGGGTCCCTTCAATGACGTTGGGAGGATAATGGTCACCAATTATGGTGCCATGATCTTCCCCCTTTAATAGGGGTAACCATAGTCCACGTCGCTACTATTTTATGAGCTTACCTTCAATTCCATGTTCAATTGGTGCGAGTGCAATGGGTGTCTGGTAATGGGCCTTGACTGAATCAGTTTCAGGCTTCTCTCGTGGGCTCAGTGGGCCTTAGTCGCTCCCCGAACGAGTCTCCTCGAGTGCCAGCCTGATGACTCAACGATGCCCCCCTCCCCTGTCGCTCGACCTCAAACAGTTTGTATGTTGGGTCAAGCATGTTACATCACATTAATGGGGCACGGCAGTCGAGGACTTAATACCTAAGTTTTAGGTGCCAAAGTGCCCGCTTTGCTTATTTGGATGATTCGCCAGTTCAAAATCCAAGATGCTAAGAGTCTCGGATCTTCGACACGTGTCACATCACGTCGCGGTTGTCTAGTCGATACAGGACGGTTCCAGAGTGAAAATTTGAAGCTATCGTCTTCATCATTTTTAATTCAAATTTTCAACTTTTGAAAATGGCTTCATCATCTGTCCCTGCCTCTGGAAGGATCTTGGTTTCCGTTATGCAGAAGAAAAAAGAGGGAGCCATGGTGCCCGGTCTAATTGCCAACCAGATACCATAGTTAGAGCCGATCAGATCCCCAAACTTCAGAGAAAATATGTCCAGATCGACTATTAGATCATGTTGCCAGGGAGGGATGAAAGGGTTCATCGTCCCAGTGATCAGGAGGTTGGGCTTTACATCAAAGCCTTCCAACGAGGGCTTCAATTCTCCATGCATCCTTTCAGCGCTACTTTCTGAGCACATTGAACCTTTCTCTTTGTTAGATGATGCCAAACACCATAGGTGCATTGGTTGGTTTCATTGCCCTGTGTGTGATGAAGAAGGTTGAACCATCGCTTGGATTGTTCAATTACTTCTTCTCGATTCATCCCCTCAAGAATCCAGGTTGGTACATGGTAACGGCCTGCCGAGGTAGGAAGCTATTTGATGATCTCCCTTCCTCAAATTTGATAGGATCATATTTTACACTTTATTTTTGCATTTTTGCATGCTATTTCGACTGCTCATATCGCGATTTTAGCGATTATACAACGATTTCATGATACATTCACTATTTCTCTATTTCATCTAATTTCAGGAGATATGGAGAAATCGGAAGCAATTTGGAGCCAAGAGCACTTACATGCATGCCAGAGCATCACCCACGATGATATCGGAGAGCTAATGGCACTAGAGGAGGAGTAGAAGAAGAAGAAGTCGAAGGAATCGACGAGAAAGCGAGGAGAAGAAGAAAAGCGTGCTGAAACAGGCTACTCGGCCGAGTGAAGCAGCTTACTTGACCGAGTGAAGCTGATACGACGACGTAAGCCTGAAGATGAGCTGAATTGTACTCGGCCGAGTGTGAATTTCCACTCGACCGAGTGAGGAATCCACTCGATCGAGTGGAGCAAAATTTTGTGAAGGAAATCTTTGACACCTCTCTATTTTTGGAGGATCTACAGAAGACTCCACTCGACCGAGTAGAAATTCCACTCGACCGAGTGGTCTGAGGAGCCTAGAACCCAGATTTTCCTATGCCGAAGCGGATTCCTCACTCAACCGAGTGAGATGTTCACTCTGCCGAGTAGTGTCATCGACCCAGTCTTGAAAGCTAGCGTTTGCAGCAATCTGGGGGCAGAGTTGTCAGGATTTTTTAGTTATTTTGGGCATGTATAAATACCCAGATTTATCTCCAGCCCAAGGAGAGACTCCGTACTTTTTTTCTAAGTTTTAATTTTAGTTTAGCGATTTCTTTTGATGATAGATTGAAGACTTGGATCTTTCTTTTATTGTTGAAGCATGTAATCGACATTGGTATCTCTAAAACTCCTGCAAGTTTATATTTTTATGATATATCTCTTCTTAAATCTGAGTTTTGCAATGAATTCTCTTGTCGATCTTATTTCTCTTGCGATTTTCATGATGATTTTTGAGTAATTCCTTTGCTCTAGGGCAAAGAGATGAACCCTATGGATCCAAAGTAAGATTTGTGATATTTGTTGAATTTCAATGTTGCTAGAATTGCTAAATGTTAGATTATGATTGGATTACTACGGATAGCTAGGGATTTCCATTGAATCTTGAGAGCTCGATAGAGGATCTTGATATATGGAAAGCCCTAGATATTTGATAAAGATCTATAATCAAGATTCACTATATTTGGTGTGCGAGAGCGACCAAAGCTAGCATCCTTATTATATTTCTATATGTATATTCGTGTGCACGATGGTGAAATGAATACGAACCGTCACGATCTAGATCCGAACTTGAGTTGTGCAAGAGCTAGCTTGAGTTGGGATTGGATATAATTGTCGATCTTAATGCTAGTATTTTGAACTAGGCTTGCGCGGGAGCGGGGCTCTAGTTTAGATTGCTATAGACTTGCGTAGCATGAGAGCGTATGTTGGTTCTATATTTAGTTACGAAAATTTCACCTTAAACCCAAGTCTAGTAATATTGAGATTCATAATTCGCATTGATTGCTTGAGATCTATAGTGGGGATTCCCAAGCCCTAGACATCTTTATATATTGAATTTACATCGGTACTTGAACGATTGTGACATCAACTCTTTCAAAGCTAATTTTCCACCAATAGCTTAGTAAATGATATAGATTACCGTTATTAGTTCCTCCCCTTGATCGATACCTGCTTACCACTTAACAGTGTGCTTGCGGTAAAACTACATTGTTCTCAGAGTTGTATTCCGAGACGACCAACTTTTTGGTGCCGTTGCCGGGGAAACTATGGTTTTCTACATCTTTACTTAGCTATTTCTTTTTCATTTTCTTTATTTCTTTTTATTCCTCTATTGTGCTAACACTAATCTCTTTTTCTGTGCATGTACACACGATCGAGGGCTACTGAGGACGATATATTATTTGATCCCGAGATCGAGCACCCGGCAAGGAGATTAAGATCAGAAAAGAGACAAATTCTATAGGAATATCAAATGGCAGAGGAGAATATTCACCAAAGGCCCATTAGGTATATTTCCATCCGGGATAGGCTTACTCCAAATAACTCGGCTACTACATCTTCCATACTCATGCTACAGTTACCGCCAGAAAGAATTTCGAGCTTAAAACGGGGCTTGTTGTGCTGATGCAACAAGACTCCTTCCATGGGAATGTGCATGAAAATCCACATTACCATCTACAGATGTTCTTGGTGAAGTGCGCCACTTTTCATATCCCTAATGTACTGGAGGACGCCATCCGCTTGTGTCTTTTCCCCTTCACTCTCTGAGATAAAGCTCAATATTGGTTGAGGACGCAAGCACATGGTACCTTCACTACTTGGGACGAGCTGCCAAGCGCATCCGTCAACAAGTTCTATCCGCCGTCGAAGACAGTAAAGATAAGAAATTCATTGATGTCTTTTAAGCAGGGGCCCCAATAATCTTTATATGAGGCGTGAAAGCGCTTCAAAGATATACAACACCAATGCTCCCACCACAGCATCGATGATTGGGAGCTCGTGCACAGTTTTTACAATGGCTTGATGGCGGATATAAAGATGATCATCGACGCCACTGCCAATGGATCTATATTTTCAAAGATGCCAGAGGATGCTACGGTGCTATTAGAGGAGATGGCCTCTAATAATCAGCAGTTGGCTGATAAGAGGGGCCAAACATCATCATCTGTGAAGCCGGTGAGCATCTACGAAGCAAAGGCAGTAGCAGAGTTAGCGACGAAGTTTGACTCTCTATCTAGAGTGGTAGAGAGACTTGAGAAGAAGATATGCGAGCCTCATGTTGCACCTGACACATCTACATCTAATGATTGGCAAGGCCAAGTTATGTATGTTGGCGACGAGGCTAATGGGGAAGCTGTGGAGCAAGTTCAGTATGTTTAGGGTGGAGCTAATAATGGATCTTGGGTGAATCTGGCTTGAAAGAGTCACCCCAGATTTTCATATGCTAACAACAGTGGAGGCTTAACCCCTCCTCAACAACCATAACACCAACACCAACAAGCCCGACCGCTACCTCAACAACAACCATACCAACAGAGGCCGCCGCAACAACAACAATTCCAGTAGAGGCAACAGCCGGTGCCTAGACCATCAGATTCAATCAAGGATGGAGGCCCCAAAATCTACCGCCGATACCACAGATGTCAGAGCATAAACTAGAGTTAAAGAATTTATGGCTGAGTAAAAGAAGATCAATGCCAAGTTGACGGTGGGCCAAGATAGTCTCAACACAATCATGGCGCAATTGGTGAAACAGATTACCTTGCTTAATAATGCTTAACATCAATTTTCAGCTCAACCAGAGCCAAATCCTAGGAGCAACACCGGTCACGTCAATGCAGTGGTGACGGTTACTACTAGAGGCGGGAAGGACACCACTCCTGTCATGGTCCAAACAAGAAGCTCAAGGGACGAAGCCTTGGTTGAGAAAGAGGGAAGTAACGAAGAAAGGAGCCCACAGAGACAACAAACTTGAAGAAAAATCTGAAATTGATGAGCTTCAGAAGGAGCGAACATATATGCCACCGATACCATTTCCTCAATGATTGGCAAAGGCCAAATTGGAGAAGAAGTTTGCCAAATTTCTGGAGTACTTGAGAGGTAATAGGTTGAACATCCCGTTCCTTGATGCAATTATTGAAATCCCAACATATGCAAAATTTCTTAAAGATCTGATTACGGGAAGAAAAGAACGGAGAAGATCATGCTCGCCAAACAAGGCACTTGGTTCATTAATGAAGAAAAGTTGCCGAAGAAGCTAAAGGATCCTGGAAGTTTGAGGATTCCATGCACTCTTGGTGGAGTCCCCCCTACAAAAAGCTTTGGTATATTTAGGTGTGAGCGTGAGCCTCATGTCTCTTACCATGTTCAAGAAACTCAATACAGGGACCGACCTCAAGGCCACGGATATGAAGATTCAACTCGCCAATAGGCAGATTACTAGGCCAGTGGGGATCGTCAAGAACGTGCCATTGCAAATACCGGGAGGACTACACATACCATGTGACTTTGTCATCGTGGACGTGAAAGAAGAGGGTGATACATCTCTTATACTTGGGCACCCATTCTTAGCTACAGCTGGAGTTATTATTGACGTGATGGAGAGAACGTTGTCACTCAACGTTGGTAATATTGAAGTCGAGTTCCATATCCCACGAGCCACGAAGAATAGATCCTCACTGGAGGAAGGCAACTATATGGACCTCTTTGACGAGGTTATCGATGAAGCCATGACACATGCCATCGAAGCTTTGCACTTGGATAGTCTTGATGGAGTGCCAATTTTTGAAAACGGTGCTCCAATTAGAGATACACCGGATCCTCTCACCGAGGAAGAGGAGAACAATGCCGATGTCGTAAGGATTAGAGAGCTCTGCATTCTCTCTATGGTGAAGCAAAGAAAGAAGGCGCCACCGGTGAACACATCTTCACTGTCGGAAAAGCCAAAGGAAGCCAAGAACAAAAGCTTGGGGGAGTCATCCCCCACCATCATTAGAGAGGAGGCGCATTCTAAGGAGGCCAAATAAGAACAATCACAATACCTGAACCTGCATGGCCTCCCCGAGAAGTTTGGCACGTGCATCTCCTATGCGCCGAACATCATATGCTGAACGAAGAAATCTTAAGGGGTCGAGCTCAAGAACTTAAACGAGCACGTATCAGGAGGAAACCCGATGTTCTATCTTAGTTCTTTTAGTTGAATTTTAGTTTTCATTTTCGTTTTAAATTGTTAAAGTTTAGAGGGCCAAGAGTCTAATAAAAATCTGACAATTGGCAACGTTTTTCATTGCAGGAACAAGTAACGAGGAAACAAGTCAATGAAGGTTAGACATGGCGATGGAGAGCAGCTCTAGGGATGCGCTTAAATGCCAAAGGAAGGAAGAAACTGACGGGAGAGAAAGAATCAGAAACTAGAGAAAAACAGAGAGTTTGGAGCTAAAAAGAGCAGCCCAATCTGTCGAGTGAAATTCTCACTCGGTCGAGTGAAGACCTCACTCGACCGAGTGGGATAATGTACAGGGAAGCCTCAAAACCCCCTCTCTGAAAGTGTATGCCACTCGGTCGAGTGACAAAGAATTCTAGGTTAAATAGCCCTAAATAATGCTCTATGAGGCCTGTCTACTCGGCCGAGTAGATTAGTTCACTCGACCGAGTGACTATTTCTACTCGAATGAGTAGGAGACTATAGCAGAATTTTTGAAAATCCAATCTCTGATTCTATTTTCCACTCGCCCGAGTGACCCGAACCACTCGGCCGAGTCACTCGACACAACCGACCTGCCATACTTAAAAATCATTGCCGTTTGGGCCACCCGATCAAGTGACGATTGTCATCAGCCGAGTGAATCTAACAACTCGGCCCTATAAATATCCCAAATCAGCTCGATCGAAGAGCTGCTTCAATTCGAATTCCCCTTCCTCACAAAATCCTGACTCGCCCGAGCCCAGCTCCGACTTGCACGAGCCGCGCCACCCACTCGACCGAGGACGTCGCCCCTGTCGACGGACGCACCACCTCCGACGCCCCGCCAGGCGCTGCTCAACCGACGATCGCCGCCGCCTTTCGCCCTAATTTTGCCCCTTTCTTTTACTACCCTATTCATAAGCCCAAATCCAACCTCATTCCTATTTCAACCCTATTTCTCTCTATTACTCTTGATTAACCCCACAATTTAATGAATTTTAATGCTAATTATTTTTTGTTTGTGCTTAAGGATAGCTTGGGGGAGATTATACGCAGATTCGGAGCTTAGGGGAGGTGCCTCTCGCTCACTTGCTTGCATGGAGTTGCATCGTGCTTGGTATACTCTTTCCTTATTTTATTTTGAGCACCTTGTGACTGATGCACGTTTCACGGCATTTACTCATGACTCCATGCACCCCCACACCACACTAGGTCTAGTGCACGGGAGCCCACTACCAAGCGGAAGAAGACCGGTGACCCTGGCTCTTCTTCCTCCAGAGAGGAGTCCCCACCGCATAGCAATCCACCTACCACGCTCCCAGCTTCTATTGCACCTATTCCACCTCCACCAGTACCGCCTGCCCCTGTGATCGACACGCTTGGGATCACCTTCAGAGATGACGCACACCGCATCAAATTGCTCTTCAAGCGTCAGATCGTACCCACCAGGTTCACACATATAGACACACTCAAGAGCCTGGGATACTACAGGGCCTACTCCAATTGTATGACAACATGGGGGGATGCGACTTTTTGTCGGTGTCGGCAGACACCTTTGTCCTACCGACCCTCAATGTCTTGAGTTCTATCCGAAGGACTCCCAGTGGTATTATTTTCGGCTTATGAATCGTGAGTGCGAGATTTTGCATGACATGCTCCAAGCCTACTTTCACTGGCCCCTGTCCCAGATCCCGACCGAGCTTATGATCCCACTCACCACACAATGTCTGTATTTGCTTCTGATGCTTCCTGGGACACAATCACTGGCACGCACCGCTTGAACCCTAGCCAAGCCAAGCTCTCATCCATAGTCCACCCTTGCATGCGAACTGCATAGCCCATTTGGTGACTATCATTTTAGCCTGGCCAGAGGTTAGGATAGTGTCCACGCTGGAGCTCTTCGTGTTGGGGTTTTGGCGGACCCCCAGAGCTCGGATCCGTATCTGTCCTAAGTCGGACGGACCACGGAGGCACAAAAGCGCAGCGGAAAAACCAGAAATCAAATTTCTACACTAGCTAAACTATTTAGCTAGGCTCAGGGGAGCCAGAACCTAGCCCGATCTATGCCGACTTGGAGTGTGTCTGACCACCCCAAGAAGGATCTACACTAAAGAGACTAATTAAAAACTACACTAGAAAACGCTTAACCACATACCCAGAATCTTGGCCCTGGAGCAGGCAAGATGTACCGCACTGTCTTGAGAAGCTCCTCGTAGCCGAGCCGCGTTGACCCGATCTCCCTGAGCCACCTCGCACCCTCGCACCGATCCGCCCGAGCTGCTTTCACCTCCGAGCCGATCACACGCGGTAGAAAGTTTCACTTGAGAAGAAACCTGCATCTTAGACGTCCGGATCAGATCCAAACCCCCTTCGTAGTCGTGCTAGGACTACTCCGGAGAATAGGAAAATAGAGAGAGAGAGATTAGTCGCGGATCGAGCTTGCTCTAAAAATCTGGAGCTACCCGATCGTTGACTGATGTGTTTTTCAACGAGGAGAGTGCACCCCTATTTATATAGGGAGTGAGCACTCAACTTCTCGTTGCGGGCAATGTGGGACAATTCCCATGAAGAGAAAAATTCAATTAAGCCATTTGGCTTAATTTCAACTTTAAAGTTAGCCTTTCACAAAGTCAAACTTTAACGAATTAATTCTCCTCACATACTAAACTTCAGACACCAAACAAGCTATCAATCAGAAAAGCTTGGAATGGTGATCGCGTAGGAATTGACGGTGACGAATTTCGACTTCGTTTGACCCCTCAAATAATTGCTCAAAGTTTAGCAATTTCTCAAAAATCGTAGCCGTCATTAGGGGTTTCAAAAACCCTAATTTGACTTAAGTTGCGGGCGCGCCCGCTAGGCTTAGCGGGCGCGCCCGCCCAAGGGAGCAAGGGCGGGCCGCCCGCCCGCTGCTGTAGCGGGCGCCCGCCCGCTGCACACAGCGGGCCACGCCCGCTGCACACAGCGGGCCACGCCCGCTGCTGCAGCGGGCCGCGCCCGTTTTGCCTTTGCACATGGGCCTTTTGGCCCAGTGGGTCTAACCCACTTTCCCTTGAACTCTTTCTGCGTTTCTGGGCTCGTTTGAGCTCCGATTTGGACGCGGTTTGAACCTGTGTTTAGACCGAGACGATCCCGTCATCCAGGTAACCCTTTCCAACAAGTTTGTTCCTACTAAATTCGTCGTAACTAATTTACAACACGTTTAGTCAAAATTAGCATCTAATGCAACGTTGTGTCCCTATTGCTAATGCGACTAACTTTCACAACTTAACTTGTGAATATCATCAAATGATATTTCTCTCTATTCTATATTCCTATTACTAAGACACGAGCACTACTCAGTGTGAGACCCTACAGCCTGACCTTACTACATGTTGGGGCTCGAAACCCCTAGACGACAGTCACTACGAGCAGTAGCTGTCGTCCCTGTTTCAGAGTCATCATAACGTGATCGACCCTTTGACAAAAGTATCATAGGGTTTGCATTGGCTGTGTCAGTGATGAATTCCGTTAGCTAAAATCCCTTCGTCAAGACTGTGTTTATTGTTGGCCTAGGGTATGGTTTTCTGTCAACCCTATTAGACAACATTGGTCAGTATACGGCGGTCTTTATTGTATACACGTTGTACTACTTGCAACGTACCCCGACCGAGGATTAACATAAAGACCGTACTGAGCCTATAACACTAACTTCCCTTTAATGGAAGTGACGAATCCCATCTTAGTCACTTACTCACCTAGAGAGCTTCAGGTGCAACCCAACCTAAGATCTTTCATCAGGACTGGTCCTTGAAGCTAGATCATGGGTCTAAGCTACACCGTCCGCTCACAGGTTGGTACAGATGACTTCAGGTCTTAAGGATCAACTAACCTATCATCACCCTAGAGTTATTAAAGACAGATCATTAAAGTTAACCATTTAATAACTCTAACTTGGTCGTTCAGTGAACTCATTCTCCAATGAGCACCTGTGTCTCGTCTCCGACTTCACCAAGTCGAATGACTATGAGATCATCATTACCCGAAGGTAAGACAAAGACACAGTGATCTATCCGATGTGTCGATATCCAGTTCTCGACACATCTATGATCACGAACCGTTTAAGACCTACGTTTCTATTCGGTCGCTTACTTACTCATAATCGTGATCTCATCCAGATATGTAAGGACCTAACTATAAGTCTTATGGATATTATCTAAGTATATTAATACAAATGATTTTATACTTAGAATAATACGTACCATATACGGTATGAACAAGACGTGTAATCAAGATAAATAGCCTTATGGGCATATATCTTCCTACATCTCCCACTTGCACTTAGGCTATTTATCTCGGTATCTCATACCGTTATAGCATATCAATCACTTTGACATTTGATATGGCAAACCTAAGAATGGTTCTACTAATAAGTATCTACAACGAATTTTAATGGATTGAAATTACATCTCTTGATCACACAGGGTTGATCCTTTGGAAAAATGATCTGGATCAATTTTTCTAAATTCGTATAGCTAACAGTTAGCTTATACGATTTAGATGTGGGGTCTAACATTTCCGTAAGTCAGTTCTAGCTCACTCCACTTTATTGTGTCAATATGTCAAGTACATATTTGACACCCTAAGTCTATATATATATACGATTAAATCAAAACAATTTTGACTTAATGATTTATATAGAAGATTCATTAAAGTGAAAAATCCTTTTTACTTAGTCCGAAAAATGGAACTAAGTATATGAGCTCGCTCCCACTGACTTTAAGAATTACGTGGTCAAATTTCTTCAACATAATATCTAAATCATATTTAGATTTATGTGCAAAATATAACCTTTTGGTAAGTGCCTCAGATGGAATGTACAAGTGTCAGATTCGGTTTGACGAATGAGTCAAGTCAAGATCGTTTTAAGGAATTTTGACATTGACTCGTTCAATCAAAACGTCCTACACTGTACTTATTCCTTTAACCACATTTGGTATTAACTCTTTTAATAACTAAATGCAGATAATTAAGAATTAATCTTGATATGCGTCTTATTATGATCGCACACAATTTATACGCCCCCTGGAACCTACACTTAACTACTGATTGACTTCTAACATTTAGTCAGCTCCAAAATCAATATTATCGAAGCTATACACCATTATTCGAAAATATACGCAACCATCACAGAAAAGCCACATCCACAGAATTTAAGCCAATTCAATTTCAATTTCAACAAACGAGACATCCATTCCAAAACAACGGGTTCATTAAAAGAACCTTAATTTGTTTATCAAAAATAAACCTTGAGTGCAAAGCACTCATTCATTGTTTTCGATCTCTAGTTTAGATTGCTATAAACTTGCATAGCGTGAGAGCATGTGTTGGTTCTCTATTTAGTTACGACAAGTTCACCTTAAACCCAAGTCTAGTAATATTGAGATTCATAATTTGCATTGATTACTTGAAATTTATAGTGGGGATTCACAAGCCCTATACACCTTTATATATTGAATTTACATTGGTACTTGAACGATTGTAACATCAACTCTTTCAAAGCTAATTTTCCACCAATAGCTTAGTAAATCATATATATTACCGTTTTTAGTTCATCCTCATGATCGATACCTGCTTACCACATAACCGTGCGCTTGCGGTAAAACTACATTATTTTCCGAGTTGTATTCAGAGACGACCAAAATTCCAACTGAAAAGACGAATTCGTGTTCGTGGTCTTTCAAGGCGAGGCGAGCTTTTGCACAGGGTGGGGTGTGCCTGACTTAGGTCTCGCCGAGGACAAGCCTCTGTCTGAAGCAGAGAAGGAAGCCACAGATGCACTGTTGAATCTGCCAGATAATATGAGGAGGACGAAGTGGTTGTGGTCCGATGTGGTATTGCGTCAGACCGTATGGCAGAAAGGTCGATTGAATTCCTCCAACCAACTGTTCGATCTTCGTTTCATGTCTTGACATATTTTTCTCTTGCAGGCATGGTTGGTCTGGAGTACCAAGTGGACCATACGCTGAGGGAAGGGGTCGAGGCTTCTATCAGAGAAGCTGAGGAGAGCATGTTATCTCCTCGAGTGCCTTCTACGGAGGAAGGAACGGCTCGATCATCAGAGAAACTGCCCATTTTCACTCATGGGGCTCCTGAGCTGGCTCGTCTCTAACGGTAGAAGAAGAAAAAGCCTTCCACCGAATTTGAGGTGGCTGCAGTTGAGGGAAATAAGTAAAGTCGGCAATTTCACCTTAGTGACTCGGACCCACTGGGTCGACTGATGCCATGGGTCAGCCTGGGCCTTCAGATGTGAGTCAATTGCTTGGCGAGACCCACATTCGTGAGCAGGAACATGGAGCAATTCTAGAGGGAGATTCAGGGAAAACCCGGCCCCCTCCGGAGCCCCTTCTACATCAGGATTATTGGCCTTGGGGGGGCATGTTCCCTCTAGTGTCTCTGGCAAAGGATATTCCCGATGAATTCAGACCACTTTTGCTGGAGAATCGATTGCCTCAGGCTTTATTTGATTGTCCCATGGAGTAGCTCATTCAAGTGGAATTTCCAATCAAAAGAGATGATTCTGCTCTTCTGGAGTGCGGGACCGCCTCTCGGATTGCCGAAAACGCGACCTTTTCGCGGGATAAGGCCATTCTAGAGAGGGTCGATTATGAGAGGCTCGCTTCAATTACCCGACACATGATTTGGAGTTGGCTGCTGTCGTGTTTGCGCTGAAGATTTGGAGGCACTTCCTGCTGAGTGAGAAGGTAAAGATCTTCATCGATCACAAAAGCTTGAAGTATATCTTTACTCAGAAGGAGCTCAACATGCGACAGCGACGATGGTTGGAGCTCATGGCAGACTACGAGATTGACTTGCAGTATCACCCTGGCAAGGTGAATGTGGTTCCGGATGCGCTGAGCAGACTTCCAGCGGTGATGATGTTGACCTCAGTGGAGATTGCAGCAGGATTTTTGCGAGACTGGTATCGAGATTATTCTTCCTGGAGAGACCTCTTCATTGATGAGTATGCAGATACAGTCGACGATCGTGGATAGGATCAAGGCTAAACATGCTGGAGATGCTAAGCTGGTGAAGATTCGGGAGCAGGTGGAAGCTGGTCAGCGGACTGACTTCTTGATTCACGAGGATGGTTCGCTGAGATTTGGAGCCAGGTTGTGTGTGCCAGCTGGAGATATCAGAGAGGAATTATTGGTGGAGGCACACAGTTCGCCATATTCTGTGCATCCCGGTGGCACCAAGATGTACAAGGATCTTCGTCTGAATTTTTGGTGGCATGGTATGAAGAGGAGTGTGGCTCGGAGTGTAGCCAAGTGTTTGGTTTGCCAACAAGTAAAGGCGGAGCATCAGCGTACGGCAGGGTTGCTACAACCGCTTCCGATTCCGGAGTGGAAGTGGCAGCATATCACTATGGATTTCGTGACTGGACTACCTCGGAGTCCGAAGCAGAATGACGCGATTTGGGTGATCGTAGACCGATTGACCAAATCCGCGCACTTTATACCCTTCCAAGTAGGACAGTCTACTGAGACGCTAGCGGGGAGATATATGGAGGTAATTTTTTTTACACTCCGATTTTATTTCCTTTTCCTAGTTTAGATAGTGATGTAATATGAATCGTGCAAGAGATCGTACGACTTCACGAAGTCCCCGTGAGTATCGTGTCGGATAGAGACACGAGATTCACATCTCAGTTTTGGCAGAGTCTGCAAAAGAGCTTGGGTACGAGTCTGAGTTTCAGCACGGCGTACCACCCGTAGACGGATGGCCAGTCCGAGCGGATGATTCAGATTTTGGAGGACATGCTGAGAGCGTGCATGTTGGACTTCAAGGGATCTTGGGAGGATCATCTCCATCACGTTGAGTTTGCCTACAATAACAGCTACCAGGCAAGTATTGGAATGGCGCCTTTCGCCGCGCTATATGGAAAGAAATGTCGATCGCCACTGAGCTGGGATGACATTGGAGATCGGGAGCTGTTAGGACCGGAGATGATCATGGAGGCCGTGGATGTTGTGAGGAACATCCGGGAGAAGCTGAGGATTACGCAGGACCGTTTCAAGCATTGGGCTGATGCTAAACGGAGGCCCTTGGAGTTTCAGCTTGGCGACCATGTCTTTCTGAAGATTTCTCCGAACCGCGGAGTTATTCGATTTGGGAAGAGAGGCAAGCTGAGTCCGAGGTACATTGGGCCGTTTGATGTCCTGGAGAGAGTTGCAGCTGTGGCTTATCGCTTGGCGTTGCCGCCGTCGCTGGTGGGAGTTCACGACGTATTTCACGTATCTCAGTTACGTCGATACGTTAGTGATCCATCCCATGCTGTGGATTTCTCGGAGATTACGGTACGTCCAGATCTGTCTTATGATCAGCAACCCGCTGAGATTCTGGATCGTCGACAGAAGCAGCTGAGGAATAAGACCGTCGACTTGGTTCGAGTGCAGTGGCGTCACGGTTCCCCTGGTGAGTCTACCTGGGAACGTGAGGATGAGATGAGAGAGCGCTTCCCGCACCTTTTCCCGAGCAGTGCTTGATGTTGATTCCGAGGACGGAATCATTTCTAAGGTGGGGAGGATGTAACGACCACTTTTTGTTGTACTTTGTTCGTGCACGTGCTTTTGGCCGTGCACGTGTTTATTTTAGACTTTATATGAATGTGAACACTTTTGTGTGATATGCCATTGTGAACGTCTCTGAGGGTATTAAATAGTGGCACTAATTTGGAACGACGTTTCTCGAGTTGTTTTCCCACAATTTAATCTTATTTGATGAGACGTTGCGATTTTCACTTTTGACGGGAGACGTTTCTATTTTTAGTTTCATCATCCGACGTTGAAATTGAGATCCGTCTTCTTAGTTAGCTCACTTTCGTCATCACGATCACCCCGATATTTATTTTATAATTTTTGGAGTTTATTTGACCACTCTTATATTTTTAACAAGGTTTATAATATTTTTAATAATTAATTTTTAAATTATTTTCGGTCAAATAAAATTTATTTGAGTTTTAAACGTATTAAAGAATTTTTGAGCCAATTTCCAGCTCATTTGGACCGCATCAAATCCTTGTGTGAGTTGGAGAAGTTGAGATTCAAATTTTAAATATTTTTGAACTTCTAATCCTATTAGATTTAGCCCTAGACCAAGTCAACCCATCTACACTATATAAACAACCCCTAGGAAGACCTATTTTCGCAAGAAAATAACCCTAGCCGCTTCCAAAACCCAAATTTGACGTTGCGACGATTCGTCGCAACGTTGCGACGAACAGCTGCCGCACGACTGAGAAAACCAAGGCCGTTCCCCCGCTCCGACCGCTAGCCGCCCCGCACCAAGCCCCGTCCGCACCCCGCTACTGCCGCCCGCTCTGTTTCCCCGCTCCGACCGAGAGGAGCTATCGGTCAGACCGAGAGCACAGCCCGCATCCCGCTCCGCACCGTGCACGCCCTGTCGCTCCGCTCCGCACCGTGCCCGACCGACCCGCATCTCCGCACCGACCGATGTTGCAACGTTGCAATGTTGCAACGTTGCAACCCCCGCATCCAAGGCGCCCGACCGGCCCGTACCCCCACACAGACCGAGAGGAAGCCCCGCACTCCGCAGCTGCGACCGACCCGCACCGCTGCACAGCCGTTCCCCTGTGTCTGACCGAGCCAAGTCCCCGCACCGAGGCTGTACGATCGAGAGCCATTCGTCGCAACCCCGCACCCGTCGCACCACTTGCCACCGTGAGCCCCCCAAGTTCTCCAGAGGTATTGTGGGTCCCCATAGGTCCCTAGGACTACTATGGGCCCCACCTAGGTGCTTGCTCTTCGAGGATTTGCCGCGTACGACGTTATGACACGTCGTAGCCCGTCGTCGCACGTGCTAGCTTTGGAATCTGGAATCGTTGCTCCGGTTGATTGCTCTGAAATTTCCAGCGAGGAATCTAATTGGAATCTGGACTTGGAGCGCGATATTATTATTCCAACCCCCGGCGTCGCTACCCGACGCCGGTGTAGCTTTCGCGTCGTGTTGAGGTAACGCTTTGCACCCCTAGGACCCCCAACCAATGCATGCTAATCAAGACTAAAATCAGTATTTTTAAAGTATTTTAAATGTTTTAGAATTCACTAATCAAGATTATTAAAACGGATGTAGGCCGGTGGACTTGTGCACGTAGGGTTATTGTGATTTTGGACTCGTTGGACGGTGTTGCTCAGACGTGATACTTGCAGGCAAGTGAAACTTGCCAACTCTGGTGTAGGGCCATGTTTTTAGGCCACTTCCTTGCTTTTAGCGTAAAAGAGACTAGTCAGTGAAATGATAGCTGGCTAGACGCCTACTTGATCTAGTTTGACAACGAAACTAGATCCGTCACCTAAATGATCTAGCTTGACAACGAAGCTAGATCCAACTCTTTAAACTTATTGATCATGCATACTAAACGGTCATGTTTACTTTCCTTACCTATACGCTTTACTACTTGCCATGTCATGTCATCCATGCATTGAATGTCGCATTCGTAGCACACGCTACATACTTGAACTTGCTT
Organism: Scilla litardierei; assembly: GCA_030789695.1. Classification (NCBI taxonomy): domain Eukaryota; kingdom Viridiplantae; phylum Streptophyta; class Magnoliopsida; order Asparagales; family Asparagaceae; genus Scilla; species Scilla litardierei. The sequence goes on along the minus strand of CM061133.1, from coordinate 56,763,493 downwards.
GTCCCGGGCTAGGTGCACCCCTATGCCAACATGAAAAACACTTCCTGGCTCGTGGTCCAGAAGCGAGCATTCCTGTTCGGGGTAAGGCCCTGGCTCAATACACGTGGAGGGGTAGGGTTGAGCGACCACTCAGCGTAGAAGTGTGCCCGTACAGCCTCTTCAGCTGTAAGGCGTGAACTCTGTGCACGACTTGAAAACGTGACTTGTGATTGTTAGCAGTTTACTACTCTTGCCATGCCATGCTAGTTGTCATCTTGTACTTGCCTTACTTTACTTGTTGCACTCGTACTTTAACTGCCATGTCATTGCATCATGTTAGAACTGCTAGGTTGATTTTACTTGTACTTTCAGTTTCCTTGCACAAGTCTTTTAGACTTGCTGACATGTGCCCCTTGCTCTTTTGGGTGTCACATGTTAGACCCTGAGCTAGAGACAGTTGTTGAGGACGAGGTGTTTGCTGACGCTGAGCCTGAGCCTACGTTCGTCGAGGAGTACGAGGACACCGGAGACCAGTCTTAGTGACTGTTGAGTTGCTTTTACTTTAGGTTGCTGTTAGTTGTCGGTGCTTGCACCATTACTTTGTTTTCGTACTTTGTACTTTTGTTGGCCATGCTGGGGCCTCTTTTAGACTCTTTTATTTTTAGCCTGGTGGCTTTTCTGCGATGTTGAAATTTATTATGGATATTCTGAGATTTATTCTTTGTCTCTTTTCCTTATTATTATCTTTGTTTCGTTTCGCGTTGCAAAGACCTGCAGTTTAAATTTGATTGACGCTTATCGGACTTGCAGCTTTGTAGCTTCAAGTCTGAGCGGACCTTCTCACGCTTCGCCTCCACGCTTTGGGAAGCGGGGCGTGACAGTCGATTATGAGAGGCTCGCTTCAATTTCCGTCCATGCGAGTGTCTAGGTAACTACTGCCCTAGCCTTCAGTATAGATGATGATGGCATGGATGCTGAACATTGTGCCTTGTGTGCAGGCTCTCGTGGCCAATGCTACGTGTCGGTGGTGGCTAATTATGAAGTCACCTTGGGGGGGCCATTACGATGGTGGTCGAGAAGTCTCAGGCGGAGCTGGATAGAGTGTGGCTTCTGTGCAAACTGAGACGAAACCGGGTACTTGAGCTCGAGTAAGAGTTAAGCGAGTCTCGTAAGAGGGAAGCTGCCCAAGCCGCCTCGAGAGAGCGAGCAAAAAAATCTCTGCTGGAGGAGAAAGCCAAGTGGAAAATCCGGGAGAATGAGATCCTCGATTGACTTGCCGACAGCTTTTGGAGAATCGGTGCAAAGTCCATAGCGGAGAGGGCTGTCCAGGAATAAAAGGATTCATTGCTCGATTTCGACGAATTGTCCACGTAGGTCTATGAATGATGTCGTTCAGAAGTGAAGGATCAATTCTCTGGCATCGACACTAAGATTAATCAGATCCATGTGCTATTCTCGGACATCAATGACGATGATTTAAGCCAAGGCACGAGGGAGGCCGCTCCTACTAGTGAAGTCGTCATTATGACGGGTGATGATGCAGGCACGTGTGCTCCAGGAAATCAAGAGCATGTTGTTGTGCTTGAAGGCGACCAAAGGCATCACGACTCATTGCAGAATCTTGACGCTCTTCTTATCCAGTCAGACTTTTCAAATGTATATGGGGGTGATTGAGCTATAAACGAGGACACTTTTGTAATGTCATATACACGCCAAAAAAGTTGGCTTATATCTCTTTGTTTGTCGTCACTCATACGGGTGGTCGTAATGCCCGATGGCCCCCTTTCGATGGGTTAAACTGTTGCTTAAGATGGTCAGGTTTAAGCCGTTGAACCATGTCTAAAATAGACCACATCATTCAGTAACAAGTGGGTGGACCCCTTGACTTATGTCTGACAGTGCAAGAGGGTCGTTCAGTGGTGAGGAGATGGCCCCTTCGACTTACGACTGACGATACGAGAGGGTCATTCAGTGGCGAGGGGATTGCACGTTCGACTTACGTCTGATGACATGAAAGGATCGTTCAGTGGCGAGAGGGTTGTCCCTTCGACTTACGGCTGACGACACGAGAGGGTCGTTTAGTTGCGAGAGGGTTGCCCCTTCGACTTACGTCTGACCACACGAGAGGGTCGTTCAGCGACGAAGGGGTGGTCCCTTTGACTTACGGCTGACGATACGAGAGGGTCGTACATTGGCGAAGGGGTGGTCCCCTTCGACTTACGGCTGACGAAATGAGAGGGTCGTATAGTGGAGAAGGGATGGTCCCTTTGACTTATGTCTGACAACATGAGAGGGTCGTTCAATGGCGAAGGGGTGGCCCCTTTGACTTACGATGGACGACACGAGAGCATCATTCAGTGGCAAAAGGGTGGTCCCCTTCGACTTACGGCTGATGACTGTGGAAGGTCAGTCAATGGCGAGGGGGTGGCCCCCTTCGACTTACATCTGATGACAAGATATGGTCGTTCAGTAGCAAATGGATGGCCCCTTCAACTTACTGCTAACGACACGAGAGAGTCGTTCAGTGGCGAAGGGGAGCCCTTTGACTTACGGCTGCTGACTGATAGGGTCGTTTAACGGCGAAGAGGTGGCCCCTTCGACTTACGGTCGATAACACGAGCGGGTCATTCAGTGGCAAAGGGGTGGTCCCTGACGACTTGAGACGGTCGTTCAGTGGCGAATGGGTGGTCCCCTTCGACACTGGAGCTGGCGACATGAGAGGGTCGTTCATTGGCAAAGGGGTAGCTCCTTCGACTTACGGCTGACGACTGTTAGGGTCGTTCAGTGGCAAAGAGATGGCCCCTTCGACTTACGACTGATGACACGAGAGGGTCGTCCAGTGGTGAAGGGGTGGTCTCCTTTGACTTACAGCTGAAGACACGAGAGGATCGTTTAGTGCGATGGGGTGGCCCCTTCGACTTACGGCTGACGACACGAGAGTGTCGTTCAGTGGCAAAGGGGTGGCCCCTTCGACTTACGGTTGACGACACGAGAGGGTCGTTCAGTGGCAAAGGGGTGGCCCCTTCGACTTACGATTGATGACACGAGAGGGTCGTTCAGTGGCAAAGGGGTGGTCTCCTTCGACTTACAGCTGAAGACACGAGAGGGTTGTTTAGTGGCGATAGGGTGGCCCCTTCGACTTACGGGTGACGACACGAGAGTGTCATTCAGTGGCAAAGGGGTAGCCCTTTTGACTTATAGCTGATGACACGAGAGGGTCGTTTAATGGCAAGGGGGTGGCCCCTTCTACTTACGTCTGACGATATGATAGGGTCGTTCAGTGGTGAAGGGGTGGTCTCCTTAGCCGTAAACCCCTTCAACTTACAGCTAAGGACACGAGAGGGTCGTTCAGTGGCAAAAGGGTGGCCCCTTCGACTTACGGCTGACGACACAAGAGGGTCATTCAGTGGTGAAGGGGTGATCCCCTTCGACTTACGGCTGATGACTCGATATGAGTTTTCATCAATGTAATTTGTTTAATGAATGTGTCCCATCAAGATTTTCCTAAGGATCGGATCCTTGTAGCGAGGAGGTTGATGGGGTAATTCTCATAAAATTCATAAAGGCTCTATCGAAAAAAATTGTTTCGAAAAGGATGCCGAATTGTATTTTGATGAAAAAACAAGTTTATTGAAGAAAGAAAAAAGCGTACATGCCTTTTCGAATCTCTTCGGGGGTCGCTTTTGTTCCATGCCTTTATTTTGGTATTGAGCTTAGAAGCTCGGTAATTGACCACCTTAGTGATAGGCGATCCCATCTTCTTGCCCTTTTACTTTAAGGGCACCTTTTTACTTGATTGGTCGTCGACTGGGTTCTTGGGGTGCCCGCTCTTGACCAGTCCGTCGATTTCTTTCTTGAGTGTCTACTAATCGTTAATATCATACCCATAATCATTGTGCTACTTGCAGAATTTGAGGTCATCCCTCTTTTCATATTTGCCTTTCTTGGCGGATTCCTGGAACAGTTATTCCCGCTGGGCATAAGCTAGGACCTCCGTCTTAGGCGCGTTTGGTCTTGCATAAGCTGGGTGCTCCATTCTTCGAGGGATCCTCTCTCTCTGTCTTTTGTCCTGAGATTCCTGGCGAGGGGTTTCCTGGGATGGCTTTTCTCGCCTGGTGTCTCCACGGAGATCAGGAGTGCCTTTCTCAGAAGTTTCAATTGGTTCATCCGCTTCTTAGAGATGGTGAACTGATCTGTTATATTGAACAGCTCCAAGATGTTGTTAGGTAGAAACTAGTGGAGGACCCTCTGCACGTGTTTGTCCTGCACTGCTTGAGTGAAAGCCGCGATGACAGTCACATCCGGTGTCCTCTACTTCGAGCCTTTCCTCGTTGAATCGCTGGACGAGTGCTCGGATTGGCTCCTTATCCTTTTGTTTGAACGTAAAGAGGTGGGATGACTTTCTTTTGGGACGTCGACCCGCGACGAATTGCCTACAGAATGACCCGATACAGCCATCGGGTAATCCATTGTACCAGCCCTCTGCCGTCTTAATTAGGGTACTGTGAAAAACTCGACAGAGATATGGCTCATCGGCCCCATGAAGCAGCATCACGTTTAGGTATTTGCGGATGTGTGCCCACTGGTCGCCTTTGCCATCATATGTCGACAAGGCGGGGAGTTTGAATTTTGGGAGAACATGAGCAAACGTGATGTTCTCCTTCAACAAGGTCTGCCGAAATGCAGAATGGATAAGCTGGAATCGTCCATCTCCGCCTTGCACGTAAGTAGCTCGTGAGGATCGGTTGAGAATTTTCGCCGCCTCTCTCCTCCCATACTCACCTGCAAAATCGAGATGGTTGTAGCCTGGAGAGATTCCATTTATTACCTAATCCAGGATGTTGCAAGTCGCTTGCTTATAGTTGAAGGGACTAGGTCCTCCCTGGAAACCGATGGTACGGTTATCATTCCTCATTTCACCATATTGGTGAGATGTAGGAGTTGTATTGTGTGGGGACTATCTCTTACCGATCCACTCTCGGATCTCTTGGATCCCTAAGCATGGCCGCGCCTCTCGTCGATGGTAGAGTTGGATTTGGCGGCGGTAGTTGCTCATTTGCGAGTGGTGGATCTCCCAAGCTTTGACGCACCAGAGTCACCAATACGCTGAGACTCTTGTCGACTCGCTCTGCAAATTGGTCGAATTGCTCCTAGGACACCTTAGGTACTTTGGTGGCCCTCATGGGTCTTTTTGATGAGTAAGTAGAATCTGAGGCATCCTCCACCTGGACACTGTTGGCTTTTTGTTTCTCGCCTGGACCTGGGTTCAGTCCGACGTTGCTGGGTCCAGCCAACGTAGCTTATTGATGGCTTTGGGATGTCAAACTGATAGACGTTTTCCCCAGACGGCGCCAAACTGTTAATGCCAAAAATGACCAAAACAATTGAGATGCTGACGTGGATCCTTTGTCGCTGAGTTGGAGCCTCGTCAGTCGATTGAGTGGGACCCAAGGTTGGAGGAACCCGGGTCGTTGGTGGATTGTTGTTGACTTGCGGGGCTTGTTCGACCCTCGAACGGAACGAATGTCAGTCGATTGGTGTTGGGAATCCCAGGTGTGACCCTCTCGTAGGATCGGGGCTCGATGATCTGCACCACAAGGAATCATCAGGGGGGTCGGATCTGGGTCCCGACCTAAATCCCCTCCGATGCTTAAGTTAGAATGGAACTTAGTGGTGGAGGGAGCTTGGAGCAACTGAAATCGACCCACGGAGGCTCGTCTCAAGTCTGGCGTCGCAAGATCTTTTGTGGAAGAAATATAAGATAATGTAAGTAGTCTCAGAGTATTAGATCTCCTACGTCCTAACTCTATCCGTCTCCCTGTATTTATAGACCTCCAGTGTCCCTTCAATGACGTTGGGAGGATAACGGTCACCAATTATGGTGCCATGATCTCCCCCCTTTAATAGGGGTAGCCGTAGCCCCACGTCGTCGCTATGAGCTCACATTTAATCCCACGTTCAATTGGTGGGAGTGCAACGGGCGTCTAGTAAGTGGACGAATCAGTTTCAGGCTTCTCTCGTGGGCTCTGTGGGCCTTAGTCGCCCGCCTAACGAGTCTCCTCGAGTGTCGACCAGATGACTCAACAGATGTGTATTACCACAAAACTGGTTTTTATTGAGATTTTCATGAAAAAATGATATTAAAATTTAACCAATTGAGAGAGTTGTCAACACCGCATGGAAAAAACGATGTAAAGGACTTGGGGAGGAATGCTGTGGGAGCTTTTTGTTTGCATTGAAGAGTGTCTATGAAATCTAAAGTACTTCAAGAGACATTTCATTGAACATTTTGTGTGCAACAAAACTTTCTGAACAAAGACTAACTAGCTGAATGTTATATCTTAAGATATGGGTACGACATCATTTCTAATGCATCTTCCAACCCTTTTTCTCTGTGTGCACAAATGGTAAAAATGAGATGTAATACAGGATCCAATAAGGTTTTCTAGGGTCTCTTTTGATTCTTTGGACCTCTAGTCGGGAAAAACAAACACTTGCCACTTCAGAAAGGTGAGGATCACTTTGAGAACGACGGTATTGAATGATCCATAACGATAAAATTTGGTCTAACACGCGAACATTCTAAATAATTGAATGTTACCGAAGCTTGGCCTGACCAAATAATTCCCCGTCTAAGATATAAAACTATAGCATAATTTTTAGCTTTTGAAGCCATCAACATTAATGAGGCTTGGTTTGAGTTCGTTACAAGCTCTCTTGTTTATCTATCAAATGACTCAAATTTATCAAATGAAACAAAAACCAAAACAATTGCATAGCTAAAAGGAAAGCTCACAACAAACGAACCAACCCATAAATTTTTTTCCCAACAAATCAGGTAACATACATGAAACGGTTAAAATTGTCTACAATCTTTCTAAACCCCTATAATTTTTTCATAAAAATCAACTCAAAATGTACACAAAGAAAACACTAACAACTAAGAGCATGATCTGATCAATCCCAAATTGTACAGATTCCTCATCACCAAGCTCCCAATGTTGAACAATCCAACCCCTCCCCTGCTTGATACCTTGTCATCTCCCTCCTCCGTCTCTTTCGGAGCACAGCTTCCTCGAACCTTCTCCTCCATTACCCGCAGGCAGTCCGGCCCTATCCGCTGCCGGACAGAATCGATGACGCCGGCGTCCGGCGAGTTGCCGTCTGCGTCCGTCACGTAGAACACGTTTTTCGCGGTGTCGCCGTTGGCCGAGACTTCGGCTCTTGTCACTAGCAGCCCATTTTCGCGAAAGGCTCTGGTCGCCTCTGCAAGGGTTGTTAGATTCTCAGACGTGCGGAGCTCGAGCTTCAATCCGCCGAATGACCTCCGCTCGATGGCCGCCTGCAGGCATTGGATCACGCGGTGCCGCTCGGCCTCGGAGCCGATCGGGGTGCCGTCCGTGTGCCTTATGTAAAACTCCTGAACAAAAACATCAATGCCGTCGAATTAGGACACGAAATTAGATTCTCCTGGTTTGTTGGAGATCTTTTTTGGGACCGACTGGTACCTGATTGGCTCGATCTCCGTCGGTATCGATGTTTCCGTGGAAAACGACGTAGTCCATGTCCGTGAGCGCGCAGATCATGTCGAAGAGAAGCTTGGGACGGTCCCTGCAGGCCACATTGACGATGGAGTAGCCCCGTTCGATCGAGTTCTGGACCGAGACTTGCACGCCGTTGCTTTTCTCGTAATCTCGGTCGGCGGACATCATCTGATGCAGCCGGCGGTCGACGTGGATCCTGACCTCCGACGAGACCACCGTCCCCTGCACCACGTGGCTCAGTCTCGACTCGACGCGTCTCATCTTGCCTCCGTCTTCGTCGCCGTTGACAAAAATGACCGACGCAATGCGGCCGTTGTGGGTCCACACCTTGGCCTCGGCGATGGCGCACTTGAGGTCCGACATCACGGCGAAGATCTCGGAGAGCAGGCCGGGGCGGTCTACGCCGGCGAGCTCGAGGGCGGTGAGGCCACCGCCGCCGCCGCCGCCCGAAGTGCATTGGATGGGATGATTCGAGGTCTGGATGGATTGCTCGATGTAGGAGATGATGGAGCGGTCGGCGAGCTTGAGGCCGAGGCGGTCGGTGACGTGGAAGACGTCCATGAAGTAGGGCCCATCGGAGGAGATGTAGGCCTTGGAGATGAGGAGGTCGAGGTCGGTGAGGACTTGGACGGTGTCGAGGAGGAGCGCGTGGTTCCTCGCGCTGTCGACCTTGACCAGCGTCGCAGCGTCGCAGCTCGCATTGTCGATCACAACCCTAAAATCAGGAGAGATGATTTGATTGATTAATCTGAAATAAATCGAAACTGGGATTGAGATTGAAGTAATTGCAACAACAAAAAACCTTGGAGTGTTCATCCTGATGACGAGCTTCTCGTATTCGTTGAGATACGAAGGCCATTCCATCTCTGCGCCGCTGCTGCTCAAATTTGAAATCATCTCCGCAAGCTTCGATTTGATTAAAATCAAGAAACAAGCCGGCGTGGGATAGCCCGTCACTGTGACTGGAGCTAACTTATACCGAATCCCTAACCACAAAAAGAAATTAAATTAAATTTTTTAAAAAACACGTCCTAGGCCGTATCAGACCGTCACGTGCCTCGGGCAGCAGCCTGGGCTGCCCGATTTCCTCCCCCCTGCAGGCCAGTTGGACGCCGGCTGGACACACAAGAAGCAAAGCCACGTAGGTTGTTGAGACATCGCGTTCTGCTTCGCTTCAGGGTCAAGTGACCGAAAGAATGAGGAGTCTGAAAGTGGGGACCACTAGGCAAGGGAGCTGGCCTGCCAGATGGAGGGCAAGAGGGGGGCCCGCGAGGGGGAGGGGGTGTTGTCTGATCGTGCGACCTTAGCTGTGTCGGTCCTCACGTTGCCTTCTCGTTGGATGATCGCCGCAGGGGGTTTAGCTCTAATTCCGGTTTATTCGGTGTCTTGTTCTCATTGGGTGTTCAGTGTTTGAGCTGAAGCCACGTGGACTCGAAAGAGTCCACTTGATCTCTCAACTTGATAATTGTTATTACCCCTTAATAACGATCCCTAGTTCTAACAAACTAATCGCAAATTCCATCGTTCTCCGCCAACAAGTTTGTTACGATTCGTTTAACCGGTCCGGGTTACAACATTTTCGGCGGCCTATCATAAATATCTGTAGTGAAGGTCGTCTCTCAGGTGAAGGTCGTCCCTCAGGCGGCCTATCTTAAAGATCTCCGGCGAAGGTCGTCCCGCGGCCGGCCTACTTTAAATATCTGCGGTGAAGGTCGCCTCTCAGGTGAAGGTCGTCTCTCAGACGGCACATCTTAAATGTCTCCTGACGAATATCGTCCCTCGGTAGCCCATATATATCTCTGACAACCATTAATGCTCAAGGTTAAACGACAAACTGACAGGCACTCATCACGTCCCCCATTAATGCTACAGTTAAGCTCCAGCTGGCTGCTGCTAAGCGGAAGTGACAACTGATTGGACGGCGATTAACCGACATTCTCCAATATAAATACCACCCCTTCCATTCCTGGAGAGGGGAGGCTGGTAGGTCAACGGCTAAATTTCCTTCCACCCAAACTCTAGCTGTGTCGCGCCCCGCTTCCCATTATACTTAGGAGCGAGGACGCGAGCGGGTCCGCATGTGCTTAAAGCAAAGAAGATGTACTTTTTTCGCTTTCTTCTTTGACTTAAGTACAATAAGCGTTGTTTAGCAAAGCAGGTCCCTTCCGCGAATTTCTCAGAAGCAGCATAAATAGTCATTACGCTTCCAACACCAGCATTTTTAAAACAAAGTACACAAAGTAATTAAGGCCTAGCATGGCCGTACAATCTGCTGAAAGTAAACACACCTGAAAATAACAAGTACAATTAATAATACTGTGAATGGTTTTGGGGGACCCTTAGGGCACAAAAAATCTATAACCGTCCTAAGTCGGACGGAACATAGACATAAAATAAATTTGCAGCGGAAGATTAAACAAGTTAATCTAATTAACATGCAGTTAAACAATTTAACTTAGCCCTAAGGTATAAGACCCTTAGCCAAGATCTATGCCGACTCGGGATGGATCTGACCATCCCAAGAAGGATCTAACCTACTGCGATTAAATTAAACTAATGCTTATAAAATACATACCCGTAATCTCAACCCTGGGGCAGGCGAGATGTTCCGTATCGTCTTCCGAGCCGCTCCCCGTCTCACGCCAAGCCGCTCCTTGAACCGCTCCCCGAACCGCTCCTCGAACCGCTCCGCATCCCGAGGCGATCAATCCCCGTGTCGTCGAGCCAACCACGCGCGGAAGAAAGTTTCACGCGAGTAAACCTTCGCCAAGATTTCGGATCCAAATCCGAACTCCTTTGCGGCTTTGCTAGAGCTCTCAGGAGTATGGCAGAAATATAGGGAGAAGAAGAATATTAATATAAGCCTAGTGTGAGCGTGCTCCAACATTTACGGGAGCCGCTCAGATCTGGAGCTTGGGACAAGTTTTGAGGAGGGGAGCAGACCTCTATTTATATAGGCGGCTGACTGCTCCCTTTTACTCAAAATCCGATGTGGGACTAAATTTGGAGTTAATCAATTCAATTTAGTTTGCCTTTCACAAAGGCAAAATTTCCATGAATTTTAACTCACTCACCATTGAGCTTCATGATTGATACAACCTATCAATTCGAAGGGCGTTCAACGGTGAACGCATAGGAAAAAACGGCGCATCAATCCGAGTCCGTTTGATCCCTCAAACGTCAGTCCAAAAATCACCCAAAACGTGTGTTTCAACAAGAACACAGCCGCCGCTGTTTACTGGGCACGAATCCCTAGCAGTGGGCTGTGGGCCCCACGCGCGCGCAGCAGCCCACATGGGGCACGTGCATGGCACGCACCCGCGGGCGCATGCCATGCACGTGCCCTGTGTAGCCAATCAAGGGGCGCCACTTGGCGCCCATGTTTCTTCTTTTGGGAAAAAAGCTGGCACCCAAGGCGCCAGCAATGATTCACGGCATGGCCATTTGGCCAGGCCCAAAACGTGTCAGACCCTTTCTTTTTATTAATTTGTTTCTCAAACAAATGTTTAACAAAAATGGGTTGCCACTTTATCTACTTGGGCCTGATCTTTGGGCTTCTATTTAAATACTTTAAATAGACTCATTGGGCTTGTTTGAACTCCGTTTTTGACGCGGTTTGGACCTGCGTTTAGAGCGGGACGAACCCGTCTTACCGGTGAACTTTTCCTTGCGTTTATTTTATTAAATATGGTCTTAAACAATTTAAGACACATTTAATCTCTTTTGCATCATATGCAAATTAGTCCCTATCTAGGCTTAAATTTTCATTTGCATCAAATACAAATGATCTGAGGGCATATCCCCCAACATACTGAAATTACAACAGCTCGTTCTATTCTTCAACAGGGAGGACCTCAGTGTTCTCGTAACTCTGATCAGCGGTGTCCACCTCTAAGATATAATCCTCAAAAGCAGGGTCCTCGATATACTCTGTCTCTGAACCAAACATATATTTCATAAACTCATTTGAAATATATGTCAGCGATAGTTCTGCAAGATTTTAAATTAATGAAAGTAGTAACTTACAATTTAAGAAAATGAGAAAGTTAGAATAGAACACATAAGAGCATGTGCATAGCCAAAAATGAGAACATGTGGAAAGTAAAGACATGAGGTTCATCAACAATTAATATACATTTGCATTTTAAATGAAGCAAGCAAAGTTGGCAATTTAGAATACTTTTCAGTTGTTTGTGCTAGTGAATAAGTCCATGTCCGAATAGATAAAATGTTCTCGATACATCCTTTCATCGGGGTTTACCGTGACGCCTCTTGCCATTCCTAACCTAGAAGATGGCCAAGATGCTTGCCTCCATTAGTGTGTTATGGAGGTAGCCATAAGATGTTCAAGCCACTTTTACGGACTCTACTACATGAACCAACCCCATCCAGGGTGTGTGTCTAGTTGTAATGGCCCACAGTGCCATATATGTTAGGGCCTATCTTTTTTGTGTTAAATATAGTGTAAGTATGTCTTATTATTGTTGGTACTAGTATTGTTAGGTTGATTATGTTTAATGGCCTTGTGTAGTAGAGGTGACATGTTATTGATGATAATAGTAGTGTGCTAATATTATTATGATTGTTTATAGTATGCTAATATTATTATGTTCTTAATATTATTTTGTTGTTAGTATTAGTTGTTAGAATTTGTAGTATTGTTATTTTTATTGTTGTTGTTTCATTATTATTAGTGAGTGGCATTATTGTAAATAGTGTGGGAGTGTGTATGCATGATAGAAAGAGGTATAAGTAGTGGCCCATTTGTAATTAGGAATGTGGTTGTGTGTATAGAAAGATGATGAGACTAAGGAATGTCATTCTTGCAATTAATTTTGAGTGGGTGTGCATTGAAGGGAGAAGAGTGCAGAGAATGGCAAACTTGTAATTAAGGGGATCATTGGAAATATCTCTCTTCTCCATCCTTCTACATTATTCTTTTTGTTTTCTTTTTCTTTTTTCAATTCATTATTTCCTCTCCCCTCTTTCCCATGGGAGGCCAAACACCAGCAATCAAAAAAGAGAGAAAGAAAGAAAGAAAGAAAGAAGAAGAAAAGGAAAGAAAGAGAGAAAGGAGAGAGGAAGAGGAAGAGGTGGAAGGAGAAGGAAGGAGGAGAAAGAGAAGAGAAGCTCTCGCATCCTAAGATTAAGGTAGAAACCCAATTTCCCCTAGTATGTTATTTGGATGTCATTTGTAGATTTGGTTCATGTTTAATTTTGAGCTTAATACATGATTAATTTTCAAGAAACACTTTTGTTTTTGATGCTGAAAATTTTATCCTGAAAAGATGAAACTTTGACTAAGTGCTGGGCTTAATTGGCTATTAGGATTGCTTTGAAAATTTTATATATTGTGTATTTCATAGTTATGAACAACTTTATTGTTCACAACTTTTTCCAATTCAAACTTGAAGTTAGGTTAAAAATTCGATTTTTGCAACAGTCTGGAATTCTGTCACACTGAACACAGTTTAGAAAAACGAAGTTTATTACCTGCACACTCTATGGAATTTGCTGTTCTTAGTCTTGTTGGAAATTTAACAAGTTTTTCTCCAACTTTATCTTAGTGCATAATTTTCGAAATTCAGACTGTAACATGCCCAAAATTAGCTTCTAATACAGGCCCTGAAATCTGTCAAGGAAACTGTCTGTACAAGTTCTACCAAATAATTCACTATAAATCACATTCTTAATAGTTTTGCCTGAAATGTTATCTGTGAGCCCAAAACTACCATACCTACAACTTTCATTTATATTTAATTGTTATGTTCTATACAAAAATATGGAGTAAACTTCCATTCAATCTGACTGTTGTGCAATTTCCAGCAAGCTGAAGTGTTTTCTAGTGTTTCAAACGATGTGTTATGGTTAGTTCTGTTACTATCATTAATGAATGTTGTCATTAACTAAAAGGAAACTTCATGATGCTAATTGGTGATGATATTATAGTGTGTTAATAACCATGTTAACAATACCCCCTCAGGTGTTTGTGGAAATGTCGAGGTGAAATGTTTATTATCATGTTCATGTTGCTATTAGTCTCATATTGCTATTAGTTTCATGCTATTGGTTCATGCTATTAGTTTCATGTTGCTAGAAGAGGATGACATCTTGCTAGTAGCATTATGTTGCTTTCAATTGAATCGAGTACTTTGTCATTATGCCATCCATGCGTTTGTGATAATATCTACATGCAATTCAATATGAAATGAGTGATATGCTTTGCATAATTTGACTACAAGTGAATGGTTGTGGTTTAAGCTTACATGTTGTATGGCCATCATTAAATGATATGAAGTTCAGGGAGTATGTTTGTGGCAATGTGAATTAATTCCCTATAAAGGTTTGCATTTGGGTGGAGATGAATGGCTAAGGCAATGTTATTTTGTACTTGGGTCAATGGCCGGTTGTGATGAAAATGGAGATATGGTGGTTGTTATGTGACTCTTTTGCTTCATGCTAGCTTTTATTTAAATTGCTGAAAAATGAATAAGTCCTCTTAAATGAGGATGACACGGGGATTGGGGACACTAAGTTGTGGGGAAAACATGAGGGGCTGGACTGGTGGTTGTTGGCCCTCCTGTTCTTGCCCGAGTGGCGGGGAGTGGCAAAACGATGAGAATTGGAGAAAATGTGAAGGTGAAATAAGGGGAAAATAGGGCTCCTTTAGTAAGAGCGTGTCTCGGAGAGTTTGCTTGTTCCACCCCAACTGGGGGTGAGGTCCAGTCCCAAGAGTGTCTACCCACTACTTAGGGTCCAAATCACTATTAGATAACTTTCATTACTTTTGTAGCATTGCTAAATGTTGCTTACTTGCACGTTCTTTACTTGTAGCTCTTTTATGTCGTACGCCCTCGTTATACACATTGTCTGTTGTATCCGTTGTTCCTTTCTTTTATGTGATTGTTAAATTGTGTAAATGTATTCCCTTCCTTGCCTTTATGTTTAAGTTATGTTACATTCGCAATGTGATATATCATGTCACTTATTGTAGCTTCCATGTATACCTTTTTTTTCATTCTGTTATGTTATTATATCATGTCCTATGGCATACATACCATTGTTGAATAATGAATGCATGTAAAATAGTCGCATTTTCATAATAGTATACTAGAGGGAGTTGGCATTCCTACTGGGTCACGCGTTGACGTGCCCCCGTTGACTTTTTCAGGTGTGGTTCTTGGGGATGGCAGGTGGAGCTGGAGGTTGAGTTGGAGTTCTGTAGTTGGAAGTTGGAGCTTAGATTGGGTGGGGAGGGGTGAGGAGAGAGCTATGTGTACTTTGGGTTTGCTTTTGGGGTGAGAGATGCTTGTACTATATGAATTGATGCAGTGGGATGTTTGAGATGTATATGAAATTGTTAGTGTTTGGTTTTCAGTACTTCTCTATGACTTTGTGACGTTCTGTGTTGTTGGTTGGCTGTTTGTTAAATACTACATGTACTATTCCCAGCAATGCGCAGTGGACCTGCGGATACGTTTTTAGTTCTCGTCATGTACCCTGCCTCCCTGTGTATCCCAGGGAGCGGGTCGTGACAGGTGGTGGCCCATGCAGGTCCCCTCATTGCGGTTGTGTACGGAATAGTACGTGTAGTGTTCGTGTTTTGTGGGTAGTTGAGTCCTAAGGTGGATAGAGTCCAGACTTAGGATGGGACCAGATATCAAAAGTTTGAGGTATAGAACCCAGATGGTATAAAATCGAGTGTTGATTCAATATGAATGTATGCACGTATTTATGTGTATAGGTATGTGTACATATACATCTGTAGTTCTATAAGTGTTGAATATGGCTTGTCGAGTATATTGAGATGATATACTCATATGCATATGACTATGATATATGTGTGAATGCTTATGTGGCTCTGTGATTGTATTTGAAGTATATGTGTTAAAACATGGTTGAATTATGAGTAGTGTGTGAAATTGAGTGGTACACTTGATTGTGGTACTAGTAGTGTATGGATGTACGGTGTTTTAGCTATATGTAGTATGTGATATGCACATGTAGAGTGTGCAGATGCATGTGTGGATCCTTGAGTTCCACCCATGAATGTGTGGATGTCTTAAGAGTATATGTGATGGGTATATGATACATATGCGACTGTAAGCTGGCACTCTTACATCTGTGTATGGGTGAATATATATTTTTGTGTGATTATCTATGTGCATTAATATTGATATAGTAAACCTTGTGTACTGATACATCTGTGGATGTTGGATGGATGTTAGGAAGACATACATGGTTGTATGTCTACATCTATATGATGAGGTACATGTGTATGTATGTACAGTATCATGAATGTGTGTATTGTGAAATGGTATAAGTGTTGATATATGGATGTGTTGTATATATAAGTTTGGGGTAGATTGACCAAGTATAACTATATTCACCCTTAGCTATGTCCTGAATTGGAAAGTCCGAGGACAGACTTTATTTTAAGGTGGGTAGAATGTAATGGCCCATAGTGCCATATACGTTAGGGCCTATCTTTTTTTTGTGAAATATAGTGTAAGTATGTCTTATTATTGTTCGTACTAGTATTGTTGGGTTGATTATGTTTACTGGCCTTGTGTAGTATATGTGACATGTTATTGATGATAATAGTAGTGTGCTAATATTATTATGATTGTTAATAGTATGCTAATATTATTATGTTGTTAATATTATTATGTTGTTAGTATTAGTTGTTAGAATTAGTAGTATTGTTATTGTTGTTGTTGTTGTTGTATTATTATTAGTGAGTGGCATTATTGTAAATAGTGGGGAGTGTGTATGCATGATAGAAAGAGGTATAAGTAGTGGCCCATTTGTAATTAGGAATGTGGTTGTGTGTATAGAAAGATGATGAGACTAAGGAATGTCATTCTTGCAATTAATTTTGAGTGGGTGTGCATTGAAGGGAGAAGAGTGCAGAGAATGGCAAACTTGTAATTAAGGGGATCATAGGAAATATCTCTCTTCTCCATCCTTCTACATTATTCTTTTTGTTTTCTTTTTCTTTTTTCAATTCATTATTTCCTCTCCCCTCTTTCCCATGGGAGGCCAAACACCAGCAATCAAAAAAGAGAGAAAGAAAGAAAGAAAGAAAGAAGAAGAAAAGGAAAGAAAGAGAGAAAGGAGAGAGGAAGAGGAAGATGAAGAGGAGGAAGGAGAAGGAAGGAGGAGAAAGAGAAGAGAAGCTCTCGCATCCTAAGATTAAGGTATGAACCCAATTTCCCCTAGTATGTTATTTGGGTGTCATTTGTAGATCTGGTTCATGTTTAATTTTGAGCTTAATACATGATTAATTTTCAAGAAACACTTTTGTTTTTTATGCTGAAAATTTTATCCTTAAAAGCTGAAACTTAGACTAAGTGCTGGGCTTAATTGGCTATTAGGATTGCTTTGAAAATTTTATATGTTGTGTATTTCATAGTTATGAACAACTTTAATGTTCACAACTTTTTCCAATTCAAACTGGAAGTTAGGTTAAAAATTCGATTTTTGCAACATGTCTGGAATTCTGTCACACTGGACACAGTTTAGAAAAACGAAGTTTATTACCTGCACACTCTATGGAATTTGCTGTTCTTAGTCTTGTTGGAAAGTTAACAAGTTTTTCTCCAACTTTATCTTAGTGCATAATTTTCGAAATTCAGACTGTAACATGCCCAAAATTAGCTTCTAATACATGCCCTGAAATCTGTCAAGGAAACTGTCTGTACAGGTTCTACCAAATAATTCACTATAAATCACCTTCTTAATAGTTTTGCCTGAAATGTTATCTGTGAGCCCAAAACTACCATACCTACAACTTTCATTTATATTTAATTGTTATGTTCTATACAAAAATATGGAGTAAACTTCCATTCAATCTGACTGTTGTGCAATTTCCAGCAAGCTGAAGTGTTTTCTAGTGTTTCAAACGATGTGTTATGGTTAGTTCTATTACTATCATTAATGAATGTTGTCATTAACTAAAAGGAAGCTTCATGATGCTAATTGGTGATGATATTATAGTGTGTTAATAACCATGTTAACAATACCCCCTCAGGTGTTTGTGGAAATGTCGAGGTGAAATGTTTATTATCATGTTCATGTTGCTATTAGTCTCATATTGCTATTAGTTTCATGCTATTGGTTCATGCTATTAGTTTCATGTTGCTAGAAGAGGATGACATCTTGCTAGTAGCATTATGTTGCTTTCAATTGAATCGAGTACTTTGTCATTATGCCATCCATGCGTTTGTGATAATATCTACATGCAATTCAATATGAAATGAGTGATATGCTTTGCATAATTTGACTACAAGTGAATGGTTGTGGTTTAAGCTTACATGTTGTATGGCCATCATTAAATGATATGAAGTTCAGGGAGTATGTTTGTGGCAATGTGCATTAATTCCCTATAAAGGTTTGCATTTGGGTGGAGATGAATGGCTAAGGCAATGTTATTTTGTACTTGGGCCAATGGCCGATTGTGATGAAAATGGAGATATGGTGGTTGTTATGTGACTCTTTTGCTTCATGCTAGCTTTTACTTAAATTGCTGAAAAATGAATAAGTCCTCTTAAATGAGGGTGACACGGGAATTGGGGGACACTAAGTTATGGGGAAAACATGAGGGGCTGGACTGGTGGTTGTTGGCCCTCCTGTTCTTGCCCGAGTGGCGGGGAGTGGCAGAAACGAGGAGAATTGGAGAAAATATGAAGGTGAAATAAGGGGAAAATAGGGCTCCTTTAGTAAGAGCATGTCTCGGAGAGTTTGCCTGTTCCACCTCAACTGGGGGTGAGGTCCAGTCCCAAGAGGGTCTACCCACTACTTATGATCCAAATCACTATTAGATAACTTTCATTACTTTTGTAGCATTGCTAAATGTTGCTTACTTGCACGTTCTTTACTTGTAGCTCTTTTATGTCGTACGCCCCTCGTTATACACATTGTCTGTTGTATCTGTTGTTCCTTTCTTTTATGGGATTGTTAAATTGTGTAAATGGATTCCCTTCCTTGCCTTTATGTTTAAGTTATGTTACATTCGCATTGTGCTATATCATGTAACTTATTGTAGCTTCCATGTATACCTTTTTGTTCATTCTGTTATGTTATTATATCATGTCCTATGGCATACATACCATTGTTGAATAATGAATGCATGTAAAATAGTCGCATTTTCATAATAGCATACTAGAGGGAGTTGGCATTCCTACTGGGTCACGCGTTGACGTGCCCCCGTTGATTTTTTTCAGGTGTGGTTCTTGTGGATGGCAGGTGGAGCTGGAGGTTGAGTTGGAGTTCTGTAGTTGGAAGTTGGAGCTTAGATTGGGGTGGTGAGGGGTGAGGAGAGAGCTATGTGTACTTTGGGTTTGCTTTTGGGGTGAGAGATGCTTGTACTATATGAATTGATGCAATGGAATGTTTGAGATGTATATGAAATTGTCAGTGTTTGGTTTTCAGTACTTCTCTGTGACTTTGTGACGTTCTGTGTTGTTGGTTGGCTATTTGTTAAATACTACATGTACTATTCCCAGCAATGCGCAGTGGACCTGCGGATACGTTTTTAGTTCTCGTCATGTACCCTGCCTCCCTGCGTATCCCAGGGAGCGGGTCGTCGATCACTATATATTTTACACCCTTTTTCTGCATGTTTGCATGCCACTTTGATCGCTCATATCGCGTTTTTTACGATTATTCGACAATATTGCGATGCTTTTCACGATTTCTTGTTTTTGTCGTATTTCAGGAGATATAGAGCGGTTCGGAGTGATTTTGAGATCAAGAGGATTTGCACCCACTCCGGAGTGTCATCCAAGGCTCTTCTGAGGACTATTCGGCGATGGAAGACGAGTGGAAGAGGAAGGAACTTCGTAGGAGCGATGAGGAAGCGAAACGATGAAGATTGGGCATCTGCAGCATCTCACTCGGCCGAGTGAAGCACTCACTCGGCCAAGCAAGAAGACCGCTCGGCCGACCAGACCGAACACGCACCACAGAAGGAAATCAGCGTGCACTCGGCCGAGTATGGAAATCCCCTCGCCCGAGTGGCACGGGAAAATCCACCATCGAAGGAGCCGACTTACTGGAAATGTACAGGCGACTGAGGGTTCCGACTCGGCCGAGCATGAAAAGCCCGTCGACCGAGTGAGTAAAGCCACTCGGCCGAGTCACTTCCGAAGACAGACCTCCGAAAATCCCCGACTTACTGTAAATGTACAGGGTTTGTCACTCGACCGAGTGACATTTGTCACTCGGCCGTGTAACGGCCTGTATTTTTCCAATACTGTCAAATTAAGTATTTAAAGAAAATTCAATTTTAATTGTATTTTATAATGGTTTGTTAGCAGTCTTAAACTGATTTCAAAAATTGCCTATAAAATATTTTGGAGTACCAGACTAGTTATGGAGTATTTTGGTAAGATCGGATTTCATCAGATACCTCTAAAAGATTTGACGAAAATTCATTTTTAGATATTGCAGTTTTGGGTCAATGAATTTATTTTCTATACAAACGTCTTCAAAACATTTTCAAACTTCTGCAGTAGCATCCTATGATCATTTGGGGCTTCCCACATTAATTTCGTAATTTTCTGATATCATTTCAATAGAGAACCCGTAAACCCGCTTTCTAAACGTTTTGGCGAAAAACTAGTATTTCCGTAACCCAAATCCTGTAACGGTCTTCGTATTCACGATCCTCGTGACGATACGATCCCGTGGGTATGTTTTCGTAATTTTTCGGACACGTTTACTAGTAGGGGCATTTTCGTAATTTTCGCTTTTTGTATTGTCACTAATGACTTTCGTTAATGGAGTTTTATCTTCCTAATAACCCTAATTAATCACCTAATCTAATCCCATTACCTAACCTACCCGTATCACCCTCATCCCCATCTACCCTACCTACTCTCTCTCTCTCAGCTAACAAACCCCATCTACCCATTGTTAACCCTATATATTAACCCCATCACTCCTCAGTGCACACACAGGCATCTCCCCTTCCTCTTCAACACACAGACCGTTCTCTCTCTCTCTCCACGCTTCATTCGAAACCCAAACACCCCGTGAGCCCGCTCTCCCTCTCTCTTCTCCGTCACTCTCTCTCAGTCTCTCCCTCCCCTCCGACCTCCGGCGGCCTCGACCCACCTCCGACCGCCGCTCAACCCTCGGCCATGCCCCGTTCGACCCCCCCTCACACCCACCTTCGAGCTTCCCTCCGACGAGGCCACCCACTGCCACTCCGCCTCACCGCCGGAGCTCGCCCCTTCGCCGCCGCCTTGACGCCCCTCCGCAGCCACCGCCTCCGCCCCGAGACCCCCCGACGCCGCCTCGAGTCGCTGCCACCCTCCGACGTCAGCCACGACAACGCCTCGCACCGCCCAACTCACGGAGCAACGTCAGCTCCCCTCAGCCCTTCGCCGCCGCCGTCGTGCTGCCTTGCCGCCTCGGTCACCGCCCCCACCACCGGCGTAGTCGCCGTCGCCGCTCCCTCCGAGCCCCCTCCCCGGTTGTCGACGTCGGAGAAACCCCCGCATGCAGCTGCATACGAAGAAGCAACGGTATAACTCAATGGCAAACTTGTAAATATGTCGAATAATTCGTATTTTCGTATTTAAATTAATTAATAAATAGATTTATTGGTTTTTAATCCATAAGTAATTATAAAAGACCCAGAAAATGTGTGACTAGTCCCAGAAAATCAGAAATGACATTCTGGACCCAATGGCGCTAGTTTCGTCTCAATCCGACGCTTAGTTCTTCCAGAATTAATTTTTAAGCCTATAAGTTAAATCCGTTATTTTCGTTCAAAAATCCGTTTCTTCTTATTTTTACGTAAACTAATACTTGAGAAAAATATATGTTATATAACTCTCCGAGACGGTCGTTTTGACACCTCATTTGCAACTTTCCGATGTGGATTGCATCCGGAATAAATTGTGGAATAAATACGTCACTAATTGAAAAATAGTTTTTAAATAGTTTTTGAGCTTTTAAAAATCCTAAAAATTTCAATTAGCTTCAGAAAAATATTCCCTCTTACAGTAAAACTATTTTTAGCGTATATAGCATATATAAAAATTTAGAACGCTTTTCATCACCGTCTTAATCAGTTTAAGTCGTTAACAAATTCCGTTAAATAGGTTAGTTAGTTAATAATGTTTTGATAGGTTGATTTGATGTCTCATAATTAGTTAATAACCATGGAACTGATATCGCCAATCTATTGACGCAGAAAAACGTGCATCACGTTACCATCGCCTGGACACTCACACCCACGTCAAGGCAAGTATTTTTAGTAATGAATTACAAATCTGGTCGTTCCAACTTAGTGCTAAATCTGATGTACTTGTCAATTTCTGGTAGCCCATTTAACTTGTTCTCAATTTTGTTGCTTTCTAATTTAAATGGACTAGTCATATCAATGTTGATCATTTGGAACAAATTTCCACATGCTTGTAACTAAATTGGACTGCTTTTACAGTTTTACTATCTGCATGTTAACAAGATAAATCAATTGGGAAAAACGGGTGTGTTACAAACACACATGTGATAACCATCGATTACAGATGGGGTAAAGCCATCGAATACAGATGGGGTGAAACTTGGTCAATGACTAAACAGGACACTTGGGTGGGGTTGGTTCTTGTAGTAGGGTCTGTAAATGTTGCTTGAACACCTTACGGCTACCTCCAAAACCACGCTAACGGAGGCAAGCAGCTTGACCATATTCCAGGTTGGAATGGCAAGAAGCGTCACGGTAAGCCCCCGATGATAGGGTGTATCGAGAACATTACTTTCTCAGACATGGACTTATCACGTGCACAAACAATCAAATACTCAACATACAACTGTTTTACTTTACTTATAACTTCTTTACTTTTAACTGCAAAAAATATCCATGCATGCTCATACTTTACTTTTCTGCACTTATTATTCATAACTGTGTACTAACGCTCTTTTGTCCTCTTATAGTTGTTCCTCGTTTCATTACTTTAAATATCTTGCCGAGCTTATCGCTGACATATATTTCAATGTTTTATGAAATATATGTTAGGTTTAGAAACAGAGTACCTTGAGGACCCTACTTTTGAGGATCCCATCTTAGAGGTGAACACCACTGATCAGATTTACGAAGACATTGAGATCCTCCCCGCGGAAGGCTAAAGCGGAACGTTTATATTTCAGTTTATTATTTGTATTGTTATTTTTAGGTGTGTTTGCTTTCAGCAGATTGTACGGCCATGCTAGGCCTTAACTGTTTGTGTATTTGCTTTGGACGCTGGTAATGTAATGTAATAAATATTTGTGATGTTTCTGAGAAACTCGCGTGCAGGGGCCTGCCTTCGCTAATTAAACGCTTAGTGTGCTTAAGTCAAAGAAGAGAAAAAAAAATAATCACCCCTTTCTTTGCTTTAAGCACATGCGGACCCGCTCGCGTCCTCGCCCCCAAGTATTCTGGGAAGCGGGGCGTGACAGGTTTTGGTGGTGGTCCACGCAGGTCCTCTTGCACTCTGCGAGACACTTCAGAAATAGTATAAATATTATTACTAACCAGATCGTTTGGGCAAACTAGTACACAAATATTTACTTTGTTTGATTGCAGCGTGGCAGATCAGCCCAACACTCGTAATGGAAATGGTGACGCCTACAACGAGATCGTGGGACTCGTAAGAGAAATGATGGAACTCCAAACTCGATTACTCTCTGCGCTCAGTCGTTTCGCTCCTCATCTGGTCGAAGATCCTGAAGACCAAGTGTTCCAGTCCAGTCAAGGTTTAATCTACAACGCCCAAGCGCCAAGGACATCTACCGATCTAACACCCGATGAGGAAATACTGGGAACATCACGTAACTACGAGGATGTAGTTAAACTTCGAGAGACAGCCCAAGTTGGAGGGAGTAAGCATCCTGAGGAACCAATAAGAGATGCTCTTAGAACAAAACAAACTGCCCTGTTTAAAAAGGTCCGCATCTCCAGTCAACAACTGATATCAGATGAAGCGCCACCATTGTAGCCGACAGGGGCATGTCAAGAAGGATTGTCGGGTGTAGCTGAGGCAATGCCTGATATGCAGAGCATCTGAACACGCTACCAGGGACTGCACTCGCCGCACCAGCAAGCCAACAACTACTCAGTATGGACTACCTCTGGCTCCACAACAGAAGACTTTCGCATTAGCGAGGCAGAACCAGTCGAGACGTCAAATCTTCACCATAACAGCCGCGGGGACTGAGTCGGATGGACAAGTGATTTCAGGTATTACTTACACCCTTCTTTTATGGTGCTTATATTACATGCATGAGTTACTTTTTATCTTTTGCTAAGATATTTCCAATGTACTAGATGTTGTATTGATAGCCTCTTATCCAGCCCTATCCCTTTTGATTCGTGAGCCACTCACTACTTCATATCCCGAGGATTTGTAGAGAAACATTTTATTCATGTTGACTTTTTACCAAATCGCTTGAGCATCACTACTGCGAGTGGAGTAGTGAGGACTTCTACTGGATGTCGATTTTGCCCATAGTGATTTGTGGATACGAGTTGTTCGCAGATTTTATGGTAGTCGACATGACAAACTTCAATGCGATGTTCGGCATGGATTGGTTAGGAAATTTCTACGCCACTATCGAGTGTCACAACAAGAAAGTAGTGTTTGAAATCCCTGATCATCCTGTGTTGAATTCATGAGAGGAAACCGTTCACTTGGGCCTATCAAGTTTCGGGCCAAGCCGAACGAACTAATCATTGCATCAATACAGGTTGAGCCATGCTTTTGTAACGCCATCGATCTTCATCACTAGCAACATTTCTTTAGCTAATGATTGCCTTCCGATCATTCTTATAATTCTTCCTAATCGCTTTTAGTTCGCCTGAACTCTAGTTACGTTTATTCTAAGGGGGGTAGCATTCAATTTTCGATCACCAGAAGTCAAGTTCGACAACGGAAGCGAATCGAAGAACGCTCAGAAGTATTGGAGGATAGTGCTGGTGATTTGAGACGAGCCAAACCCGACGTGTAAGTATAGGCTGTTTGCGTCTTTTGAGCTAGTGTTTCTCTTCTAGCCCCTACTTCTATCTTGTACCCGTCTTTTTCTCTCCAAGGGTTTGACTTCCTTTCCCACCGACCACCTTCCTCCCCCCTCTTTATTTCGTTTGTCCGTTTTCCCCCCTCGAGATACGTGCCCGCCGAACCCTACCCTACCTAACCCCGACTTCGGTGCCCCCCTTTCCCTCTTTTTAACCCCGCTCCTTCCTCCGCAAGCCACCCCGTGGCTTTCTCCTTCCCCTCAGACATCACCCCCTCCTCCTCCCGGCCTCTCCCCCAAGCGAGCTCGATCGGACCCCGCATCGCCACTCTGATCTCTGATCCGCCAGCCTCACCCGAAGATCCGCCAGCTTCCGCTTCGCTCCATCCCGTAGGCCCTAGCTCCCTGCCATGGATCGCCAGCCAGTCGGAGCCCTCGCCGCCGCAGATCGCCAGCCGCCGATGGCCCGCCGACGACCTTGGGGTCTGTTGGGCGTAGCAGCAACCCTCGCCGCCTCCCTCGCTAAGGCCGTGTGGTCGGGATATTGGGAACCCGCCGCCATTGGTATCATTGGGAGCTCCTTTTTCTGGTTCTTCCCCCTCGAGCTGCCCAGCTTCGAGTGCTTCTTAGGGGCGCTCCTTGATGTTTTTGGGTTCGTGAGTTTTTGGTCATTAAATTGCTTAGGGCTGATGGTGTTAGCTGTAGATATCGACCAATGGTGTTGGGAAGGAGTATCTTTAGGATTGGGTATTGGATTCCTTTTGGCCTTAGGTGTTGAGATGAGATGCCAGTCTTGTGCTCTCATTTGGAGGACAGCTTTGATGCTGGCTTACTGTTGGATGTGGTGGAGATTGCTGGAAGCAGTGGTGACAATGATCTTGATCCATGAGAGTTGGCCTTATATCTGCCTTTTGGTAACGATCTGGATATTGGATTGTAATTTGGTAGCATGGCAGATGAAGTCTTTGGTGCTCTGCTGGTTACGTTGTAACAGCTTGCATGCATTTGGGTTAGTCCTCACGTTTTTGTATGTTATGACAATAATTTACATGATTGAGACCATGTAACCATCGTTTATATATTCTAGACGCTCCGTTCTTCTCTTTGGTGTACTTGCTTCTGACTTGTCACCTTATGTCCCAAGTTCGATCAGATGTCATCATCATCCTCACTATCTTTTTCATGTAATGCCATTATTTTATGTTTTGCCTACTTGATAAATCTGATGTAGCTATTGTGATAAAATATATTGGTGACATCCCATATTTTCTTATCACATTTCATGTTATTTACAACCTGATTTACAAAGATTACTATCTTTTCTATCATTTATTTGCTTGAGCTTCTTTATAATATCAATTATTTGTTTCAAAAATATTTTTAAATTCCGAGGACGGAATTATTTTTAAGGAGGGTAGAATGTAACGGCCTGTATTTTTCCAATACTGTCAAATTAAGTATTTAAAGAAAATTCAATTTTAATTGTATTTTATAATGGTTTGTTAGCAGTCTTAAACTGATTTCAAAAATTGCCTATAAAATATTTTGGAGTACCAGACTAGTTATGGAGTATTTTGGTAAGATCGGATTTCATCAGATACCTCTAAAAGATTTGACGAAAATTCATTTTTAGATATTGCAGTTTTGGGTCAATGAATTTATTTTCTATACAAACGTCTTCAAAACATTTTCAAACTTCTGCAGTAGCATCCTATGATCATTTGGGGCTTCCCACATTAATTTCGTAATTTTCTGATATCATTTCAATAGAGAACCCGTAAACCCGCTTTCTAAACGTTTTGGCAAAAAACTAGTATTTCCGTAGCCCAAATCCTGTAACGGTCTTCGTATTCACGATCCTCGTGACGATACGATCCCGTGGGTATGTTTTCGTAATTTTTCGGACACGTTTACTAGTAGGGGCATTTTCGTAATTTTCGCTTTTTGTATTGTCACTAATGACTTTCGTTAATGGAGTTTTATCTTCCTAATAACCCTAATTAATCACCTAATCTAATCCCATTACCTAACCTACCCGTATCACCCTCATCCCCATCTACCCTACCTACTCTCTCTCTCTCAGCTAACAAACCCCATCTACCCATTGTTAACCCTATATATTAACCCCATCACTCCTCAGTGCACACACAGGCATCTCCCCTTCCTCTTCAACACACAGACCGTTCTCTCTCTCTCTCCACGCTTCATTCGAAACCCAAACACCCCGTGAGCCCGCTCTCCCTCTCTCTTCTCCGTCACTCTCTCTCAGTCTCTCCCTCCCCTCCGACCTCCGGCGGCCTCGACCCACCTCCGACCGCCGCTCAACCCTCGGCCATGCCCCGTTCGACCCCCCCTCACACCCACCTTCGAGCTTCCCTCCGACGAGGCCACCCACTGCCACTCCGCCTCACCGCCGGAGCTCGCCCCTTCGCCGCCGCCTTGACGCCCCTCCGCAGCCACCGCCTCCGCCCCGAGACCCCCCGACGCCGCCTCGAGTCGCTGCCACCTCCGACGTCAGCCACGACAACGCCTCGCACCGCCCAGCTCACGGAGCAACGTCAGCTCCCCTCAGCCCTTCGCCGCCGCCGTCGTGCTGCCTTGCCGCCTCGGTCACCGCCCCCACCACCGGCGTAGTCGCCGTCGCCGCTCCCTCCGAGCCCCCTCCCCGGTTGTCGACGTCGGAGAAACCCCCGCATGCAGCTGCATACGAAGAAGCAACGGTATAACTCAATGGCAAACTTGTAAATATGTCGAATAATTCGTATTTTCGTATTTAAATTAATTAATAAATAGATTTATTGGTTTTTAATCCATAAGTAATTATATAAGACCCAGAAAATGTGTGACTAGTCCCAGAAAATCAGAAATGACATTCTGGACCCAATGGCGCTAGTTTCGTCTCAATCCGACGCTTAGTTCTTCCAGAATAAATTTTTATGCCTATAAGTTAAATCCGTTATTTTCGTTCAAAAATCCGTATCTTCTTATTTTTACGTAAACTAATACTTGAGAAAAATATATGTTATATAACTCTCCGAGACGGTCGTTTTGACACCTCATTTGCAACTTTCCGATGTGGATTGCATCCGGAATAAATTGTGGAATAAATACGTCACTAATTGAAAAATAGTTTTTAAATAGTTTTTGAGCTTTTAAAAATCCTAAAAATTTCAATTAGCTTCAGAAAAATATTCCCTCTTACAGTAAAACTATTTTTAGCGTATATAGCATATATAAAAATTTAGAACGCTTTTCATCACCGTCTTAATCAGTTTAAGTCGTTAACAAATTCCGTTAAATAGGTTAGTTAGTTAATAATGTTTTGATAGGTTGATTTGATGTCTTATAATTAGTTAATAACCATGGAACTGATATCGCCAATCTATTGACGCAGAAAAACGTGCATCACGTTACCATCGCCTGGACACTCACACCCACGTCAAGGTAAGTATTTTTAGTAATGAATTACAAATCTGGTCGTTCCAACTTAGTGCTAAATCTGATGTACTTGTCAATTTCTGGTAGCCCATTTAACTTGTTCTCAATTTTGTTGCTTTCTAATTTAAATGGACTAGTCATATCAATGTTGATCATTTGGAACAAATTTCCACATGCTTGTAACTAAATTGGACTGCTTTTACAGTTTTACTATCTGCATGTTAACAAGATAAATCAATTGGGAAAAACGGGTGTGTTACAAACACACATGTGATAACCATCGATTACAGATGGGGTAAAGCCATCGAATACAGATGGGGTGAAACTTGGTCAATGACTAAACAGGACACTTGGGTGGGGTTGGTTCTTGTAGTAGAGTCTGTAAATGTTGCTTGAACACCTTACGGCTACCTCCAAAACCAGACTAACGGAGGCAAGCAGCTTGACCATATTCCAGGTTGGAATGGCAAGAAGCGTCACGGTAAGCCCCTGATGATAGGGTGTATCGAGAACATTACTTTCTCAGACATGGACTTATCACGTGCACAAACAATCAAATACTCAACATACAACTGTTTTACTTTACTTATAACTTCTTTACTTTTAATTGCAAAAAATATCCATGCATGCTCATACTTTACTTTTCTGCACTTATTATTCATAACTGTGTACTAACGCTCTTTTGTCCTCTTATAGTTGTTCCTCGTTTCATTACTTTAAATATCTTGCCGAGCTTATCGCTGACATATATTTCAATGTTTTATGAAATATATGTTAGGTTTAGAAACAGAGTACCTTGAGGACCCTACTTTTGAGGATCCCATCTTAGAGGTGAACACCACTGATCAGATTTACGAAGACATTGAGATCCTCCCCGCGGAAGGCTAAAGCGGAACGTTTATATTTCAGTTTATTATTTGTATTGTTATTTTTAGGTGTGTTTGCTTTCAGCAGATTGTACGGCTATGCTAGGCCTTAACTGTTTGTGTATTTGCTTTGGACGCTGGTAATGTAATGTAATAAATATTTGTGCTGTTTCTGAGAAACTCGCGTGCAGGGGCCTGCCTTCGCTAATTAAACGCTTAGTGTGCTTAAGTCAAAGAAGAGAAAAAAAAAATAATCACCCCCTTCTTTGCTTTAAGCACATGCGGACCCGCTCGCGTCCTCGCCCCCAAGTATTCTGGGAAGCGGGGCGTGACAGGCCGAGTGAGCCGCTCCGCCTGCTACGTAAAGTGCGATTTCTGGGCTGCGCTGGGCCATTTTTGTCACGAATTTCTGGACGATTTTGAGGGGTATTTAAACCCAGTTTTTGCCCTAGTTTAAGAGAACTTTTTGATACTTTGGGCAGCCTTTTTAGAGAGCTTTTTAGATAATTAGATTTAGGCTTTTTGGAGAGGTTAGAAAGGCTACTTTTGTTGGATGCTATTGGATTCTCATTGGTTTGTCTCTCTTCTTATCAAAAACCCTATTTTTGTTGATAATTTCTCTATTGCAATGAATTGTGTTGATTTTGTTATTGATTTTCTTATGAATTGCATGATGATTAGTGAGTAGTTTTATCGTCTTAGGGCGTAGGGATGAACCCTATTGACCCTATTTCTAAATTGTGATGAATTGGTGAAATTCTTGCTAGAATTGATTAGGGTTAGGTTGGGATTGATAAATTAAGGATGGCTAGGGATTCATATCGATTTGGATTTGCAAGAGATTGGGTCCCAATTGATAGGAAGCCCTAGAAATTCGATTTAGATTTACGATTTGACTCCTCTAGGATTGGTTTGCAAGAGATTGGACCAAGGCTAGGGTCTTCAATCGTAATTCTATGCCAATACCCGTTTGCAAGAGATTGGACGGGTAGGAACTATCTCAACCTAGGTCGTAGCTCGAGTTTGCACGAGAGTGGCTCGAGATACAATTGAACGATGATGTCGATCCTAATGCTAGCGGCTTATGTTAGGGTTTGCCCTAACCTAGGTTCGCTATAGACCGGCAATAGCGCGAGAGCGTGAGCTTGGTTCTACATCTAGTTGCGACTAGTTCACCTAAGATTCAAGTCTAGCAATGATGAAACCTACGAATCACAACGATGAGATACGGTCCGTAGCTGGGATTCCCTATCCCTAGGCGTTTTTATTTTATTGATATTTCCATAGATATTTGAACGATTGTGAAAATTTCACCCCGAATCATTCTCGACCATTTCGATAGCTAGGTTATTGGAAAGAGACACTGTCATTGTTCCTCCCTGAGTTCGATACTCGCTCGTCGCTACACCGTGTGCTTGCGGTAAGACTACGAGTCGCTTGTCCCGGGTGCGTTTGCATCCCGGGGCGCGATCAATTTTTTAGCGCCGTTGCCGGGGAAGTGTTTCCTGTTGGGTGCCAATTTGTCACAATTAGGTTGATTAGGCTACGAAAAAAGAGTTTCTCTCTTTCTCTCTTTCTTTATTATTCCTTTTTGACTCTGTTTGCTGTCTAATTTACTTGCTCTCCCAGAATTCTCCATGATATTTTGACAGTAACATGGGGGACGCAATATTGATGACTGAGTCTAGCCCGGGGGACGATGACCCCTTTGGGAGCCTTCTGAAAGAACTTGTTGATGAGGTCCATGCCACAGGGGCGTTCGCCGTTGACATCGAGGACCCCATTGAGCAACAATTTGCTATTTTTGTGATGGATCAAATCTCCCCGGAAGGGACTATAGAGGGCAACATCAGAGTTGATGTGAGGGATGTCAAGTTATATTTTGAAAATGGCAGAGCGTGCGTCGAAGAGTATTACTTTTCAGAGGGATCCATTGGGGATGCCAAGATTCAGGGAAGTACACTCTGCAACCCTCACTCTTATATTTATGAACCCACTGACGTATCTCTTGATCTTAGGTTTGGATCGGAGCACGATGGTGATCCCATCGATGCCCGCGCAGAGTTATGCAGCGTTTATTCCGATGCACCGTCCTCACCAAGAAGTGAATCTGATTCTGCATGGGGAAGCCCACTCAAAGAGCAGGAACTGAACTCAGATGTTGCGGAAGAGGTCAAGCTTTTGCAAGGAGAGAAAGTGGAGGGGACAGCGCCACCAGAGGTAGAGCTTAAACAATTACAACCAAATCTAAGGTACGCTTTCTTGGGTAATAAATTGACATATCCGGTTATTGTTAATGCCCACCTCAACCATGATCAACTAGAGAGACTCTTAGATGTCCTTAGGAGTCACAAGGATGTGCTTGGCTACACCATCTCAGATCTTAAGGGAATAAGCCCTAGGCTTTGCACGCATAGAATCCACTTGGAAAACACTGAAGCCACCTCCATAGAGCCTCAAATGCGGTTGAAACCTAACATGAAGGAGGTGATTAAGAAAGAGATTCTTAAATTACTTGAAGCCGGTATTATCTATCCCATCTCTGACAGCCGGTGGGTTAGCCCCGTTCACGTCGTCCCGAAAAAAGGGGGGATGACCGTTATAAAAAACGAAAAGGGAGAACCCATTTCTACGCGTACCGTCACGGGATGGCGAATGTGCATTGATTATAGAAAATTAAACAAAGCCACCCGGAAAGACCATTACCCATTACCCTTCATTGATCAAATGCTTGAGCGTCTTGCCAAACATAAATACTTCTGTTATTTGGATGGCTATTCGGGATTCTTTCAAATCCCCTTACATGAAGACGACAAAGAAAAGACCACTTTCACATATCCTTATGGTACATATGCCTATCGTAGAATGCCCTTTGGACTTTGCAATGCTCCCGCCACTTTTCAAAGATGCATGACATCAATCTTTTCCGATTACATTGAAAA
The DNA here is from genome assembly GCA_030789695.1 of Scilla litardierei. Lineage (NCBI taxonomy): Eukaryota > Viridiplantae > Streptophyta > Magnoliopsida > Asparagales > Asparagaceae > Scilla > Scilla litardierei. Next base: position 56,731,720 of record CM061133.1, on the reverse strand, counting down.
TATTATGGAAGTCTTCATGGATGATTTTTCTGTGTATGGAAGTGAGTTTGATTCTTGTTTGGCTAATCTTACTAAAGTCCTCGAACGATGCCAACAAAACAACCTCACTTTTAATTGGGAAAAATGTCATTTTATGGTCACCGAGGGGATAGTACTTGGGCATCTTGTGTCCTCTAGAGGAATTGAGGTTGATAAGGCGAAGGTTGAGGTAATCGAAAAACTCCATCCTCCCATTAATGTAAAGGGCATTAGAGGCTTCCTTGGTCATGCGGGGTTTTACCGCCACTTTATCAAGGACTTTGCCCAAATTGCCCGACCCCTTACTTCCTTACTTGCTAAAGATGCCCCCTTTGTCTTTTCAGGAGAGTGTTTGCAAGCATTTAATACGTTGAAGGAAGCACTCATTTCTGCCCCCATCATACAACCGCCGGATTGGAGCCTTCCCTTCGAGCTTATGTGTGATGCAAGTGACCAAGCCATTGGAGCGGTGCTAGGACAAAGGAAATACAAAAAGATTCATGCTATATACTATGCTAGCAAGACATTGGACGACGCGCAGAAAAATTATACTACCACCGAGAAAGAGCTTCTAGCGGTTGTCTACTCCATCAAGAATTTTCGTTCCTACCTCCTTGGATCCAAGGTTATTGTCCACACCGACCATGCGGCATTGAAGTATCTTCTAAGCAAGAAAGAGGCAAAGCCTGATAAGATGGATACTTCTGTTGTAAGAATTTGATTTGGAGATTAGAGACAAGAAGGGAACGGACAACGTTGTGGCAGACCACTTATCTAGACTTGTTCGCGACAAGGAGGATGAGAGCTTGCCAATCGATGACACCTTTGTCGACGAAAGGCTATTCGCCGTAAGACCCGGAGAGGTGCCTTGGTATGCGGATCTCGTTAATTATTTGGCTTATGGGATAAAACCATGTAGGATGCCCGCTCAACAAAAGAGAAGATTTATGCACGAAGTCCGAAGCTATTTTTGGGAAGATCCGTATCTCTTCAAGATTTGCAAGGATGGTGTTATTCGGAGATGTGTTTCCAATGAGGAAGCCACATCAATCATCTTGCATTGCCATAGTATGTCATGCGGAGGACATCACGCCTCATTTTAGACCACCGCTAAGATATTGTAATGCGGATTCTTTTAGCCGACCATGTTCAAGGATACGCATGACTTCGTCAAGGGATGTGATAGATGCCAACGAACCGGGAACATATCAAGGCGAAACGAGATGCTGATGAGGCACATTCTAGAAATTGAGCTATTTGATTGTTGGGGAGTGGACTTCATGGAACCTTTTCTGTCAAGCAAGGGAAACAAGTACATCTTATTAGCCGTGGATTACGTCTCTAAATGGGTGGAAGCCATTGCGATCCCTACTAATGATGCGAGGGTGGTGTCCAAGTTTTTCAAGCAAAACATCTTCCCACGCTTTGGGGTGCCTCGTACTTTGATAAGCGATGGGGGAAGCCACTTTATAGAAAACAAATTTGAAGCCATGTTGAAAAGATATGGGGTGAATCACAGAGTTGGCATGGCATACCACCCTCAGACGAGTGGCCAAGTGGAGGTGTCAAACCGAGAAATCAAGCAAATTCTAGAAAAAACCGTAGATAGATCTAGAAAAGATTGGTCAATGAAATTGAATGATGCACTATGGGCTTACCGTACGGCTTTTCGCACCCCTATTGGCACCACACCGTACCGACTTGTTTATGGGAAAGCTTGTCACTTGCCGGTAGAGTTGGAGCACCGCGCATATTGGGCCATTAAGACATTCAATTATGATTACAAGAGTGCGGCGGTGAGACGACTCTTAGATATTAATGAGCTTGATGATATTAGACGCGATACTTATGAGAGCTCAAGGATTTATAAGGAAAGGACTAGAATCCTCCACGACGCACACATCACCGTTACAGATTTTAAGGTCGGAGATAAAGTCCTCCTATTCAATTCCCGGCTCCAACTCTTTCCCAAAAAATTGAGATCGCGATGGTCCGGACCATTCACTATTAAACACATACAACCGGGGGAGCCTTTGAATTGGAAGGGAAAGACGGAGCCACATTCAAGGTGAATGGACAACAGCTCAAGCATTATTCCGAAGGAGTCCCCTCCGGTGAAATAGATCGCGTGTATCTACTCAAGGGACATCCCCACGATCTTTCATACCTCCTCGATGAAGTGATTGAAGAAGCAATCCCCCAATCTATTGGCGCTCTCCATGACGATGGCTTCGAAGAAGGCCAAGCTTCTAGCGATGAAGAGAAGTTGGAGGACCCTCCAAATAGCTCCATGGACGATGATGAAGGCGACGCTGATGTCGCAAGAATACGGAAGCTTTGCAAGCTCTCAACGGCCAAGAAACCAAAGAAAGCTCCACCGAACGAAAGATCGGTGTCACCGGTCAAGAAGAAGATAGGAACAAGCTCTAGCTTGGGGGACTTATCCCCCAACATTGCCCATGTTGAGGAGGCACCGAGGAAGACCAATGATCATCACGACCCAAATCCAAGTGGTCTACCCGACAAGTTTAATGGGCGCATCTCGTATGCGTCCAATATCACGAGCTAAACAAATATCTAAAGGGGTCGAGCTCATGACCTTAAATGAGCGCTTGTCGGGAGGCAACTCGATGGTTTTTACATTGTTTTTATTTGATATTCATTTTTGGTTTAGACTTTTATTACTGTTTAGAGTCTAGTGTCCATGAAAATCGTGACAACGGGTCCTAATTTTCATGACAGGAGAAGAAGAAAGGGAGATCAATCATATGGAGGATGACCGAGGCAAGGGAGAGCGCTCCAGGAACGCGCTTAGGCCTTAGGAGGAGGAAGAAACTGACTGGAGGAAGAAAAACAGAGACTGGAGTGAAAACGAAGAGCCGATGCAGAAAACAGCACTTCACTCGGCCGAGTAGCTTATACCACTCGGCCGAGCAAAGACTCCACTCGGTTGAGTGGAGCACCAATCAGGGAAGTTTCTGCAGACCAACTTGTTGGATACAACGGTCTAGGATTTATAGTTTGATGATGACAAACAGGCATGAACATTTTGATGTGTTTGATAAGTGTTTTCAGGTTGAACAGAGCTCGGGAAGTGTTTTCAGGTTGAACGGAGCTTGGGATAACAAAATGGCAATTTGGTCATTCTGGAGATAAACGACATTTTGGGCGCAAAATAAAATTTGGTCAAATAGGCGTACGGTGGCATTTTTGTAAATAGACGAACTAGGGTTTTCTTAATACCCTGTATATATATGTGGCCGGCCATTCATCAAAGCGGCGCTCTCCAATAATATCGAGCGGCAACAAGAATAGGCAGAGACAGCTGCCGAAAGTTTTTTAGGGGAAGCTGCATAAATTATTATTTTTGTTTTTGGAGAAAACCCCAAGTGCATTGATTCTTAAACCTCTATTGTTGTTAAACCAAAATCCTGCCGAATCATTTCTTATCCCAAGAGAGCACATTGTTCTAAGAGGAAGGCTGCCTTACATTTCTTTTCTCAAGCCATTTTGTTTTTAGTGATTTGCATCAAAATTCAAAGGGCAGACCTTTTATTTCCTCAAGAGATTTCATTAGCACACAGGCCGCACTTTTTAATGCTCTTCACTTTGTAATTATCAATGCACAAGCCGAAATTCTTTTGGCAGCATTTTTTGTCCATTGATAATTCTCTTCCCCTTTGAAACCAAGAGCAAATAGAGGAGTTTTATTTTGGAATCAAAAGTTTACCAGAGGCCGAATTGTTTGATACCAGGTGTGGTTATTTACAAACACTAATGATCTCTTTTACTTTTCTTTGTTGTTGGCAGGGCAAACAAAGTTAGGAGACCCCAACGTGGAGTGCAAACCGACCCCTTTGCACAATCCAAGCTATCAAGAAGGCACTCACATCCCAGAGCAGTAAACAAAACGAATTGAAGAGGCCATGTGCAAGCTCAGTGTTTTGTTTTGGTTGAAATCCTCATCAACAAACTCTGCCTTTGTTTACTGATGATCCGCATGCAATACAACAGCAAAGGGAAATCCAACTAATAGACATTGTTTTTAATGATCCATTGTTTTTATTGTTCAGTTGGTATTTTGTAATTTGATTCTGTGATCTTCTTCTTGCAGTCCTTATTAATTGGAGAGGGTCAATCTTTGGGGAGGTGCCGCAAGTTTCAATCTTTGGTGGAAGGCGCAAGTTTCAACGAGAGGGGAGCCGAACTATCAAGTGCCGCAACTTGAGTTGCCGTTGCTAAGAGACTACTACTACTTGCCAGACGACTTCTGGCCTGTGCCTATTGACGAGGACATCACTGATGCACAATCTGAGCTTTCTAAACTCAATACTTTATTATTTTGTGTAGCAATTGTGATAGATCTTCGTAGGGGAAACTTTACCGTTACTTGTTACTTTTTGGGGACCTGACGACTTTGGGAGTCGTCACGGAGGGAGAGCATCTGACTAGATTGATAGTGTAGAGCACGTGGTGTGCGTACGAGCTAGGTGAGAGTAGATTTGGGATTTTGACTCATTGTAGCTGTACAGGTTTACATATCTATCTAGTATTTGCTTTCGGGGGCTGGAGTAGGTCGTGGGGACGACCGAACCAGGGTATATCTGTGCGTATTCTGTGATTGCGATTTTATTGCCCTGTCCGTGCCTATAACTGCGTGGGATTGTTCGTGGGTTGCACGAATATTTTTTATAGCCTATTCACCCCCCCCTCTAGGCTACGATCCAGATCCAACAAGTGGTATCAGAGCCAGTTTAGAGGATCTAGTCTAGATTTTTTAGATGACCATGAATATATCTGATTGTGCTTTTGCTGAAGGTCAGTCTATAGCCCGTCCCCCTAAGTTTAACGGTGTAGACTTTGCTTATTGGAAGGCTAGGATGAAAATCTATCTAGTGTCTGTAGATTATGATGTGTGGGATATTGTTGAAAATGGTTATAGTCTACCCACTATTAAAATTGAAGACACTGTTATAATTAAGCCTAAAGACAAGTGGGACTTAGCTGATAAGAAACTTTATACTCTTAATGGTAAAGCTATGAATGCGCTTATATGCTCTCTTGATAAATCTGAATTTAATCGTATCTCACATTGTCTAACTGCGCAGGAAATCTGGCATACTCTGGAGGTGACACATGAGGGAACATCGCAAGTGAAGGAATCCAGACTTGCATTGCTTTGCACAGAATACGAGAGCTTCCGCATGCTACCAACAGAATAAGTTAAAGACATGTTTGCGAGGTTCACAGACATCGTCTACAAGTCCAGTTCCCTTGGTAAGCCATACTCTAGCCATGAACAGGTACGAAAGATCTTAAGGGCGCTACCAAGCTCGTTCAGGCCTAAAGTCACCGCTATTCAAGAAGCTAAGGACTTGTCAACAATGAAAGTGGAGGACTTGATAGGCAACCTAATGTCACACGAGCTTGAGTTGCAGAGTATAGAAGCCAGAGAGAAACCTGAAGAGAAGACCAAAGCTTCCACACCATTAGCTCTTCAAGCTAACGACGATGATCTTGATGAAGAGCAAGCCCTAATGGTCAGAAACTTCAGGAGATACATTCAGACTGATCAAGGAAGAGCTGAGATGGGAAAAAGGTTCATTCGTTCTAATAATTCTAATTTTGGTAAAAATTCCTATGATCAGAAAGCTATTAATAGAAGTGAATGTTTTAAATGCAGGAAGAAAGGGCACCACATAAAAGATTGCCCACAACAACACACAGCTCAAGTTGCAAAAGGAAAAACGAAAGTGCTGACGTGGGACATGGATAGCGAAGCTGAGGAGGAGGATGAGGAACACGAAGCCCACTCCTGCATGGCATTAATGGCCAAACACAATGAGGTAGAATCTCCCACTAAAGCTGAATTCTTAGAAATCTGTAAAGGAATGCAACATAGAATTGATGAGCTAGAAGCTGATGTGGAATGTTATAGGAATGATAATTTTGATATGCAACAAGCTGAGTATGACATGTCTATAGAAATGAAAAATATTAAACAAGAGCTTGTTGCATGCAAATCTACCATTACTATGTTAGAAAAAGAGAAAGCTAGCTTTTCTGAAAAAACTGACTGTCTTTCATGTTCCTCTTTATTAAAGGATATTAGCATGTATAAACTAGATAAGACAAAGCTTGAAGTTGAAAATGAATTGCTTTCTGAAAAGATTAACATGCTAAATCTTGAACTTAAAGAAAAAATGAGGGATTTTGAAAAGAAAGAAGAGGAAAACAAGCAAGCTTTCATTAGTAAATGCACTGTGCTTGTGAACGAAAATGCTCATTTGAAATCCAAAGTCGCTAGTTTAGAATTGTCATTAAAGAAATTCTCTATTGGAAAACAAAATTTGGACATTATTCTTGGAAATCAACTTTATGGCAATAATAGGCGAGGACTAGGATATGATCTTAAAAATGTTGAAAAATCTAAATATAGAAAAGTTCACATTGAAACAACAAAAGTTGGAAATTCTCATGCTAAGTGCTTTACATGTGGATGTGTTGGTCATACTTCATATCATTGCAAATATAGGAACAAAAACATTAAGTTCAAACAAATATGGGTTCCTAAATCTTTGATGACTAACGTGAGTGGACCTTGTTGGATTCCAAGGTCACACACGACACCTCTTTTGTAGGTGAGACGGAAATTTGGCGAGGAGCAATAAATTGAGAGTCTCATTATTTTAGCTCCTTAGTCAAATGGCGACGCGAAGGTATATCTCATTCTTTGAACTTAATGCATACCTTCATACCATTTTCTTTGTTGATTTTCTTTGTGTGCTTGGATTTTTTTTGTTTATTTGTTTTTTGTTTGCTCTATTGTTTTTAGTCTGTTTCTTAGTTCTTTATAAAACAAAGAAAAAATGAAAAAGACAAAACAAAAAATTGAGCCTATTGCATATCTTCTTCTTTGCATCATTCTAGTGATATAAATGAATGATCATCATTTCCTTGTAGAAAGTGTAGTATTGTTATCATGGCTACATGCGTATGTTTTATCTCTTAATAGCCATGCCAAGTTCGATGAATTGATAATATGATTTCTACACCTACTTTCACTTCCACGAATATTAGACTATGTCGTACTTTTGGAGATACTATTTATGAATATTGGAAAGTGAATGCAGGATGATTATTAACTGAAAAATCTAAGGGATATGATGTGATTTGCCATGAATAAAAATTGAGCACAAAACAAATGAACTGAATATGAAAAAAAAAAAATTGAAAATTGCTCCGTATGAAAAATGGATACAATTCATGGCAAATACACTACTCACGAGTATCCAACATAAGCTTTACGGGTAATCTTTAGCGTTGGTGTTTTTACTCGTCAAGCAATGTCACCCCCACATCTAAGAGTCCTTTTAGGCTATGTTTTGGGGTGTGATACCTTGAACTCATTTTTAATGAGGTGGGAAAAATCAATCCTAAGTGATATGAAGTTATTTGGAAAATGATGGATTGATTTGGTTGAATTTGTAAAAGTATCTCCCTTTGTACCTCTATGTTTAATAATTGCACTTACACGATGGTGTTGAATTCTAATTATTATTATCACTGGATTTGAAGTGCTAATTATAGATTGACGACATGCAAATGCTAGTCATAATTAATAATACTCTCTTTTTGCTTGCGGTATGTTTTAATCCTTAAGAATACACTTTTGATGATGACAAAGGGGGAGAAATATTATTTGTTGGGTGAAATACATGTTCAAGGGGGAGCATGAAAATAGGGGGAGCATGCTAGAAAGACTAGTTTGAATACATCTTGAATACATCCTCTATTACACTTCACACACGAATACATCCTCTATTACACTTCACACACACACGTCGTGATGATATTATTTATAATCGTTAAGTGCAAATCTTGTATTGGTTTGTCATCATCAAAAGGGGGAGATTGTTGGATACAACGATCTAGGATTTATAGTTTGATGATGACAAACAGGCATGAACATTTTGATGTGTTTGATAAGTGTTTTCAGGTTGAACAGAGCTCGGGAAGTGTTTTCAGGTTGAACGGAGCTTGGGATAACAAAATGGCAATTTGGTCATTCTGGAGATAAACGGCATTTTGGGCGCAAAATAAAATTTGGTCAAATAGGCGTACGGTGGCATTTTTGTAAATAGACGAACTAGGGTTTTCTTAATACCCTGTATATATATGTGGCCGGCCATTCATCAAAGCGGCGCTCTCCAATAATATCGAGCGGCAACAAGAATAGGCAGAGACAGCTGCCGAAAGTTTTTTAGGGGAAGCTGCACAAATTATTATTTTTGTTTTTGGAGAAAACCCCAAGTGCATTGATTCTTAAACCTCCATTGTTGTTAAACCAAAATCCTGCCGAATCATTTCTTATCCCAAGAGAGCACATTGTTCTAAGAGGAAGGCTGCCTTACATTTCTTTTCTCAAGCCATTTTGTTTTTTAGTGATTTGCATCAAAATTCAAAGGGCAGACCTTTTATTTCCTCAAGAGATTTCATTAGCACACAGGCCGCACTTTTTAATGCTCTTCACTTTGTAATTATCAATGCACAAGCCGAAATTCTTTTGGCAGCATTTTTTGTCCATTGATAATTCTCTTCCCCTTTGAAACCAAGAGCAAATAGAGGAGTTTTATTTTGGAATCAAAAGTTTACCAGAGGCCGAATTGTTTGATACCAGGTGTGGTTATTTACAAACACTAATGATCTCTTTTACTTTTCTTTGTTGTTGGCAGGGCAAACAAAGTTAGGAGACCCCAACGTGGAGTGCAAACCGACCCCTTTGCACAATCCAAGCTATCAAGAAGGCACTCACATCCCAGAGCAGTAAACAAAACGAATTGAAGAGGCCATGTGCAAGCTCAGTGTTTTGTTTTGGTTGAAATCCTCATCAACAAACTCTGCCTTTGTTTACTGATGATCCGCATGCAATACAACAGCAAAGGGAAATCCAACTAATAGACATTGTTTTTAATGATCCATTGTTTTTATTGTTCAGTTGGTATTTTGTAATTTGATTCTGTGATCTTCTTCTTGCAGTCCTTATTAATTGGAGAGGGTCAATCTTTGGGGAGGTGCCGCAAGTTTCAATCTTTGGTGGAAGGCGCAAGTTTCAACGAGAGGGGAGCCGAACTATCAAGTGCCGCAACTTGAGTTGCCGTTGCTAAGAGACTACTACTACTTGCCAGACGACTTCTGGCCTGTGCCTATTGACGAGGACATCACTGATGCACAATCTGAGCTTTCTAAACTCAATACTTTATTATTTTGTGTAGCAATTGTGATAGATCTTCGTAGGGGAAACTTTTACCGTTACTTGTTACTTTTTGGGGACCTGACGACTTTGGGAGTCGTCACGGAGGGAGAGCATCTGACTAGATTGATAGTGTAGAGCACGTGGTGTGCGTACGAGCTAGGTGAGAGTAGATTTGGGATCTTGACTCATTGTAGCTGTACAGGTTTACATATCTATCTAGTATTTGCTTTCGGGGGCTGGAGTAGGTCGTGGGGACGACCGAACCAGGGTATATCTGTGCGTACTTTGTGATTGCGATTTTATTGCTCTGTCCGTGCCTATAACTGCGTGGGATTGTTCGTGGGTTGCACGAATATTTTTATTAGCCTATTCACCCCCCCTCTAGGCTACGATCCAGATCCAACACAACTCTCTGTCAATTTCTGTAAGTTTTAGTTTTAATTTCCACTCGGACGAGTGACTTGTCACTCGGCCGAGTGAAACAGATACCCTCCCAGTCCTTTAAAATTGCTGAGTGGCAGAGCCACTCGGCCGAGTGGAGTTTCTCCCTTCGGCCGAGTGAACCAATGCCACTTGGCCGAGTCGTAAGTGGCGAGGAGAATTTGAAATCTTTTTCGTTTACACCACTCGATCGAGTGACAATGTCACTCGACCGAGTCGTAACAATTCCTATCTAAGCAGAATCGGAGCGGGCGTGATTTACGAAACTAAAAAATTCCCAAACCGCTGCCGATCGCGCTTCCCTCGCCCGCTGTGACTTTCCCTCGCCCGATTCGCCCACGCCGACGCCCGAGCCGCCACCCCCTCGCCGGCGATCGACACCCCGTCGACCGCCGACGACCGGCCATCCCCCATCGCCGGCGCCAGCTGCCACCACCCTCCGATCGCCCGTTTTCACCCCAAAATGCCCACTTCTCCCCGTTTATCTTGATTCGTACGCCCGTTGAGCCCCAAATCCAAATTAATTTTCATATCTATCTATTATCCCCTATCTCCCCCATATATATTGAATATTATTCGCTGATTTGATTGTTTGATTTGCAGGCTAGCTTGGGGGAGCTTTGGGGAGTTTTTGGATGCGCTTTGAGCTTCGCGGCGGAGGCGTCTCTTCGCACACACTGCTGATTGCTCTCGTGGCGTGTGCATGTATACTCGTTCAATCATTTAGCACGTCGCATTACTTATTTGGTTGGGACACGTATCGCGGCACACATGCCGCCGCGTACTAGGCCACGTACACGGGGAGCCGCTTCGAAGCGGAAGAGGACCGATGATCCTGGTCCCTCTTCCGCTAGGGAGGAATCCCATCCACCTAGCCCGCCACCACCACCACTGCAGCCGATCCCTGCTGATCCCATCCCTCCACCCGCTCCCACCGTCGGGCCGATGAGGATTACTTTTTGAAATGACGCACACCGCGCAGATTCGAGCGTATCTACCATCGCTCGATAGTACCCTCTAGGTTTGCACACCTAGCCGACCTAGACCGCCTAGGGGTACTTGAAGGGCTTCTCATGTTGTACGACAACGTGGGATGTCGTGATTTTCTGGCGGTGTTGGCGGATACTTACATCAGTCCGACAATAGAGGTCCTCAGTTCCATTGACCGTACCCCTGGAGGATGCACATTCCGTTTGATGGATCGAGAGTGCGAGATCACTCTCGACATGCTTAGAGCATTCTTCCAGTGGCCCACCGTCCCGGTCCTTGACCGCGCCTACGCTCCCACGCACATCCCACCCCCGTCGTTTGACTCCCGCACCTTCTGGACATGGATCACTGGATCCCCACTCGGCTTTGACCCTAGTAGGGCCAAGGCATCTGCTATCCTCCACCCCTGCCTCCGCATTGCACAACGCCTTATGGCGACTACTTTCCTCGCGAGGTACGAGCCCGGGACCATGTCTACACCAGAGCTCTATATGCTCTACGCGATGACTCGCCCTAGAGTTCTAGATAGGGGTAGTGACGATTTGGTCCCCGCCGTCAAGATCGACATTGCAAGTTGGTTTTTAGACCGCATTATCATTTCGGTGAGCGCTCGTTCCCCTATCTGTTGCGGCGGTCTGATCACCCTTTTGGCCCTTATGACCGGCGTCGACCTTCCTGATGACTTGCATCGAGCTCCGGGCCCCATTACGCTTTCGATAGATGTTATTGCCCGGATGAAGATGCTTCGTCCCCACGGTCGTCAGCACTGGGTGTGGTTGCACGGTCCCTTCAGCGCTGATTACATGGTTCTCCCAAGCCCCGCTCGGACACACATTGGACCGGCTCACGGGGACTGGATTCCAGCGATGGACCTTCTTATCCCCGCCGCCTATGTGCTTGAGCCCGAGGGTGCTGAGCAGGCACCCCCTGCACCACCTGTTGACCCCGTGATCCCTCAGCCTGCGCCTTCACTGTCTGCACCTCCCGACACCTCTGTCCACACGTCTGTTAGTGTCGGGAGCACTTTAGCTGAGTTGTCCACCACCACCACCACCACTGCTCCTATTTCCGTCGAGCCCATTGCCACACTGAGCCCCGAGCGTCCACCCACCATTCTTGAGAGCGGTGAGTCTTCCTTTACTGCTGCCGTGGAGACCCTCTCCCGATTGCTGTCCACGACTCCTGGGGAGTCATCTTTTATGCCCTTCACAGCCTCCCCAGTCATCAACCTTCGGTCTCCACCGCCCCTGTCTTTACCGAGAGTGTCGTGACTTCTGTCCCCACGTCTGCGTCACTGACCTCTCCCGCCTCCTCGTCGCCCATTTTGACTTCCACCTCTGCTGCTGCTGCTTCCGCTTCGACACAGCCTGCGTCCCAGCCTCACACCGAGGCTGGGCATCACGTCGTGAGCACAGCACCACTACCCCACTACCCTGCTGGACCCATCCTCTACACTGCCCGCGTGAGACAGCCCCGCACTTCACCTGTTAGACCTGTGCGTCCCTCTGCTCCACCACCCCCTGACACTCTAGTTCAGAGCATTCGTGCTCTTGAGGGGGCTGTTAGTGGACTCAGAGGGGACTTTAGGGCTCTCTCCGCCACAGTCAGTTCCGTGCAGACCCGCGTCGCCATGCTTCCCGATATTCAGGCTTGCCTGAATCAGATTCTGGCGCGTCTGCCCGCACCACCCACACCCACCCAGCAGCTACCACGCCCACCACCCCCACCTCCACCACAGGACGGTTCTGGTGCAGCGCCACCACCAGCTTAGGCACACTCTTGATGCCTCTGATATTTTTGTCGTTTTGCTGCCCGTTTGTTCTTGGGCCTGGTGATTTTTGCCCCCCTCCTCCACGTACTACTTTGGTGCCTTCCTGATCATATCTTTTTATATCTTTTTGGGAGTGAGGGAGAGACTTTTTGGAGACACTTATATCTGCACCATATTGATCTTTGCATGCATCACATTCATTCACATCTTATTTTCGTTTTGTTTTTCTTTCTATCTCATCACGCATGCATCCTCACCCACCCCACCCACTTCACGTCTCTCAGTGTGCTATACTCCGCACATTGAGGACACTGTGCACTTCAGCTTGGGGGAGTGAGTTCTCACACTTTTTATTTTTGCCGCCCTTTATTTTTGATTTCTCACATTTTCTTTCCACTTTTGCACTTATTTTCACCACTTTTTCATTTTTTATCATGCATCACGTTTTCTTATCTTTTTTGAGTATGCTGCATTGTATATATAGTTCTATTTTCTTTTATCTTTGTTTCTTTCATCTTTTGCTAGAGATGACTTTTCTGTGATGATGATGACGTGGTGTTAGCTTATCTCTATGTGCATGCTATTTTGTCATGTCATAGCTTTTGTTTCAGATATCATATGCTATGTTCTGCTTTGCATTTGAAATAGTGACCCACTCTTTTTCTGTATGAATATGGATGAAATTCTGTTATTAGCTGATGTCTGATGATTCATATGTATGCTTTTCATAGAAAACACACCAAGCTTCACGCATTGATTGCTTATATCTGGAGTACTGCTTTCCTTTCTCGTATCACTTCTTATTGCATGAATTGTACGCTTCACTTTCAGGTTGATTGAATGTTTGCTAGGATGATATATCTGGACTAGTTTACTTTTTGAGATTAAACTGAGTAGATTATATTACTCTGCTGAAAGTTGTCGTGCACGTCCTATAGAGTGAACCGAGTGATACATTTATTTCTTTCTCCACATATCTTGAGCATTATTTCTCTACTTAAAATTCATTGGTGGATCCTCCCCTTAGCAAGTCTATTATCGGCATTTCCCCCGCTATTAGTTTTCATGCTCCAAATCCCCAAAATCAAAAAGAAAAAAATATATACCTGTATATCCTTCTCTCTTTTGATTTGGGATCGCTTATGTATATATGTTTATTCAAAAAAAAGAAAAAAAAGAAAAAAAGAGAAAAATTGAGAAAAAGAAAAGAAAAGAGAAAAGAAGTTTATAACGATCCCATCTCACACTATTTCTCTCTTTCTTCCCTCTTTTGTTTTTTTTATTTTTACTTTTTTTGGAGCTTCAAAAGAAATGGGGAATGTACATGTTGATTTGTTTATGCCACCACGCTTATGGATAAGCTTGGGGGAGAGGATCCAATGATGTGTGAGAGAGTGACTACCTGACAGTGCATGACAACCTAGGCTAAGTAATCTTCTATACTCGGCGAGATTGCTAAAGTTTCACGAAATCCAGAAATCGACACTTAGCATTCATTTCATGAAAACCATACTTTTCTATTCTTACTATTCCATATCGTGTGATATCTCTTATACTCCTTATAGAAAGCATTCAATTGAAAAGTGTGTGATCTATGGTTATGCATACCGCTTTAGATGCTTCAGACGATGCTAATCCTAGAATGATTCCATATTTCGTGCTATTTTGATATTTTGGGGTTTTCTATTTCGAATGCATTATTATACTATGATATCGAGATAAAAGTCTGTGACATGTGTTTTATATTCGATGTATGCTATATGAGTAAGCAAAACCCACGTCCTGAGAAGAATGATCTAGCACCCCCCTTCTTCGCTTTATATTCTATTTTTATTTTTATTTTCCTTCTTTTCCATTATTTTGCCCGTCGGGTTCGCTTTTTACTCATCTTCCTCGAGGACGAGTAAGAGGTAAGCTTGGGGGATTTTGATCACTCCATATTTTACACCCTTTTTCTGCATGTTTGCATGCCACTTTGATCGCTCATATCGCGTTTTTTACGATTATTCGACAATATTGCGATGCTTTTCACGATTTCTTGTTTTTGTCGTATTTCAGGAGATATAGAGCGATTCGGAGTGATTTTGAGATCAAGAGGATTTGCACCCACTCCGGAGTGTCATCCAAGGCTCTTCTGAGGACTATTCGGCGATGGAAGACGAGTGGAAGAGGAAGGAACTTCGTAGGAGCGACGAGGAAGCGAAACGATGAAGATTGGGCATCTGCAGCATCTCACTCGGCTGAGTGAAGCACTCACTCGGCCGAGCAAGAATACCGCTCGGCCGACCAGACCGGACACGCACCACAGAAGGAAATAAGCGTGCACTCGGCCGAGGGACGATAGTCCACTCGGCCGAGTATGGAAATCCCCTCGCCCGAGTGGCACGGGAAAATCCACCATCGAAGGAGCCGACTTACTGGAAATGTACAGGCGACTGAGGGTTCCGACTCGGCCGAGCATGAAAAGCCCGTCGGCCGAGTGAGTAAAGCCACTCGGCCGAGTCACTTCCGAAGACAGACCCCTGAAAATCCCCGACTTACTGTAAATGTACAGGGTTTGTCACTCGGCCGAGTGACATTGTCACTCGGCCGAGTGATCTGCTCCGCCTGCTGTAAAGTGCGATTTCTAGGCTGCGCAGGGGCATTTTTGTCACGAATTTCTGGGCGATTTTGAGGGGTATTTAAACCCAGTTTTTGCCCTAGTTTAAGAGAACTTTTTGATACTTTGGGCAGCCTTTTTAGAGAGCTTTTTAGATAATTAGATTTAGGCTTTTTGGAGAGATTAGAAAGGCTACTTTTGTTGGATGCTATTGGATTCTCATTGGTTTGTCTCTCTTCTTATCAAAAACCCTATTTTTGTTGATAATTTCTCTATTGCAATGAATTGTGTTGATTTTGTTATTGATTTTCTTATGAATTGCATGATGATTAGTGAGTAGTTTTATCGTCTTAGGGCGTAGGGATGAACCCTATTGACCCTATTTCTAAATTGTGATGAATTGGTGAAATTCTTGCTAGAATTGATTAGGGTTAGGTTGGGATTGATAAATTACGGATGGCTAGGGATTCATATCGATTTGGATTTGCAAGAGATTGGGTCCCAATTGATAGGAAGCCCTAGAAATTCGATTTAGATTTACGATTTGACTCCTCTAGGATTGGTTTGCAAGAGATTGGACCAAGGCTAGGGTTTTCAATCGTAATTCTATGCCAATACCCGTTTGCAAGAGATTGGACGGGTAGGAACTATCTCAACCTAGGTCGTAGCTCGAGTTTGTACGAGAGTGGGCTCGAGATACGATTGAACGATGATGTCGATCCTAATGCTAGCGGCTTATGTTAGGGTTTGCACGAGAGTGGGCCCTAACCTAGGTTCGCTATAGACCGGCAATAGCGCGAGAGCGTGCGCTTGGTTCTACATCTAGTTACGACTAGTTCACCTAAGATTCAAGTCTAGCAATGATGAAACCTACGAATCACAATGATGAGATACGGTCCGTAGCGGGGATTCCCTATCCCTAGGCGTTTTTACTTTATTGATATTTCCATAGATATTTGAACGATTGTGACAATTTCACCCCGAATCATTCTCGACCATTTCGATAGCTAGGTTATTGGAAAGAGACACTGTCATTGTTCCTCCCTGAGTTCGATACCCGCTCACCGCTACAACGTGCGCTTGCGGTAAGACTACGAGTCGCTTGTCCCGAGTGCGTGTGCATCCCGGGGCGCGATCAGTCATGACAGGTGGTGGCCCAAGCAGGTCCCCTCATTGCGGTTGTGTACGGAATAGTACGTGTAGTGTTCGTGTTTTGTGGGTAGTTGAGTCCTAAGGTGGATAGAGTCCAGCCTTAGGATGGGACCAGATATCAGAAGCTTGAGGTATAGAACCCAGATGGTATAAATTCGAGTGTTGATTCAATATGAATGTATGCACGTATTTATGTGTATAGGTATGTGTACATATACATCTGTAGTTCTATAAGTGTTGAATATGGCTTGTCGAGTATATTGAGATGATATACTCATATGCATATGACTATGATATATGTGTGAATGCTTATGTGGCTCTGTGATTGTATTTGAAGTATATGTGTTAAAACATGGTTGAATTATGAGTAGTGTGTGAAATTGAGTGGTACACTTGATTGTAATACTAGTAGTGTATGGATGTACGGTGTTTTAGCTATATGTTGTATGTGATATGCACATGTAGAGTGTGCAGATGCATGTGTGGATCCTTGAGTTCCACCCATGAATGTGTGGATGTCTTAAGAGTATATGTGATGGGTATATGATACATATGTGACTGTAAGCTGGCACACTTACATCTGTGTATGGGTGAATATATATTTTTGTGTGATTATCTATGTGCATTGATATTGATATAGTAAACCTTGTGTACTGATACATCTGTGGATGTTGGATGGATGTTAGGAAGACATACATGGTTGTATATCTACATCTATATGATGAGGTGCATGTGTATGTATGTACAGTACCATGAATGTGTGTATTGGGAAATGGTATAAGTGTTGATATATGGATGTGTTGTATATATAAGTTTATGGTAGATTGACCAAGTATAACTATATTCACCCTTAGCTATGTCCTAAATTGGAAAGTCCGATGACAGACTTTATTTTAAGGTGGGTAGAATGTAATGGCCCATAGTGCCATATACGTTAGGGCCTATCTTATTTTTGTGAAATATAGTGTAAGTATGTCTTATTATTGTTCGTACTAGTATTGTTGGGTTGATTATGTTTAATGGCCTTGTGTAGTAGAGGTGACATGTTATTGATGATAATAGTAGTGTGCTAATATTATTATGATTGTTAATAGTATGCTAATATTATTATGTTGTTAATATTATTATGTTGTTAGTATTAGTTGTTAGAATTAGTAGTATTGTTATTGTTGTTGTTGTTGTTGTATTATTATTAGTGAGTGGCATTATTGTAAATAGTGGGGGAGTGTGTATGCATGATAGAAAGAGGTATAAGTAGTGGCCCATTTGTAATTAGGAATGTGGTTGTGTGTATAGAAAGATGATGAGACTAAGGAATGTCATTCTTGCAATTAATTTTGAGTAGGTGTGCATTGAAGGGAGAAGAGTGCAGAGAATGGCAAACTTGTAATTAAGGGGATCGTTGGAAATATCTCTCTTCTCCATCCTTCTACATTATTCTTTTTGTTTTCTTTTTCTTTTTTCAATTCATTATTTCCTATCCCCTCTTTCCCATGGGAGGCCAAACACCAGCAATCAAAAAAGAGAGAAGGAAAGAAAGAAAGAAGAAGAAAAGGAAAGAAAGAGAGAAATGAGAGAGGAAGAGGAAGAGGAAGAGGAGGAAGGAGAAGGAAGGAGGAGAAAGAGAAGAGAAGCTCTCGCATTCTAAGATTGAGGTAGTAATCCAATTTCCCCTAGTATGTTATTTGGGTGTCATTTGTAGATCTGGTTCATGTTTAATTTTGAGCTTAATACATGATTAATTTTCAAGAAACACTTTTGTTTTTTATGCTGAAAATTTTATCCTTAAAAGCTGAAAATTTGACTAAGTGCTGGGCTTAATTGGCTATTAGGATTGCTTTGAAAATTTTATATGTTGTGTATTTCATAGTTATGAACAACTTTCATGTTCATAGCTTTTTCCAATTCAAACTGGAAGTGTTAAAAATTCGATTTGCAACATGTCTGGAATTCTGTCACACTGGACATAGTTTATAAAAACTAAGTTTATTACCTGCACACTCTATGGAATTTGCTGTTCTTAGTCTTGTTGGAAAGTTAACAAGGTTTTCTCCAACTTTTTCTCAGTGCTTAATTTTCGAAATTCTGACTGTAACATGCTCAAAATTAGCTTCTAATACATGCCCTGAAATCTGTCAAGGAAACTGTCTGTACAGGTTCTACCAAATAATTCACTATAAATCACCTTCTTAATAGTTTTGCCTGAAATTTTATATGTGAGCCCAAAACTACCATACCTACAACTTTCATT
The DNA here is from genome assembly GCA_030789695.1 of Scilla litardierei. Classification (NCBI taxonomy): domain Eukaryota; kingdom Viridiplantae; phylum Streptophyta; class Magnoliopsida; order Asparagales; family Asparagaceae; genus Scilla; species Scilla litardierei. Next base: position 56,713,242 of record CM061133.1, on the reverse strand, counting down.
TATATTTCATTGTTATGTTCTATACAAAAATATGGAGTAAACTTCCATTCAATCTGACTGTTGTGCAATTTCCAGCAAGCTGAAGTGTTTTCTAGTGTTTCAAACGATGTGTTATGGTTAGTTCTGTTACTATCATTAATGAATGTTGTCATTAACTAAAAGAAAGCTTCATGATGCTAATTGGTGATGATATTATAGCGTGTTAATAACCATGTTAACAATACACCCTCAAGTGTTTATGGAAATGTCGAGGTGAAATGTTTATTATCATGTTCATGTTGCTATTAGTCTCATATTGCTATTAGTTTCATGCTACTGGTTCATGCTATTAGTTTCATGCTGCTAGAAGAGGATGACATCTTGCTAGTAGTATTATGTTGCTTTCAATTGAATCGAGTACTTTGTCATTATGCCATCCATGCGTTTGTGATAATATCTACATGCAATTCAATATGAAATGAGGGAGATGCTTTGCATAATTTGACCACAAGTGAATGGTTGTGGTTTAAGCTTACATGTTGTATGGCCATCATTAAATGATATGAAGTTCAGGGAGTATGTTTGTGGCAATGTGCATTAATTCCCTATAAAGGTTTGCATTTGGGTGGAGACGAATGGCTAAGGCAATGTTATTTTGTACTTGGGCCAAGGACCGGTTGTGATGAAAATGGAGATATGGTGGTTGTTATGTGACTCTTTTTCTTCATGCTAGCTTTTACTTAAATTGCTGAAAAATGAATAAGTCCTCTTAAATGAGGGTGACACGGGGATTGGGGGACGCTAAGTTATGGGGAAAATATGAGGGGCTGGACTGGTGGTTGGTTGCCCTCCTGTTCTTGCCCAAGTGGCAGGGAGTGACAGAAATGAGGAGAATTGGAGAAAATGTGAAGGGGAAATAATGGGAAACTAGGGCTCCTTTAGTAAAAGCGTGTCTCGGGGAGTTTGCCTGTTCCACCCCAATTGGGGGTGAGGTCCAGTCCCAAGAGGGTCTACCCACTACTTAGGGTCCAAATCACTATTAGATAACTTTCATTACTTTTCTAGCATTACTAAATGTTGCTTACTTGCACGTTCTTTACTTGTAGCTCTTTTATGTCGTACGCCCTCGTTATACACATTGTCTGTTGTATCCGTTGTTCCTTTCTTTTATGTGATTGTTAAATTATGTAAATGTATTCCCTTCCTTGCCTTTATGTTTAAGTTATGTTACATTCGCATTGTGCTATATCATGTCACTTATTGTAGCTTCCATGTATACCTTTTTGTTCATTCTGTTATGTTATTATATCATGTCTTATGGCATACATACCATTGTTGAATAATAAATGTATGTAAAATAGTCTCATTTTCATAATAGCATACTTGAGGGAGTTGGCATTCCTACTGGGTCACGCGTTGACGTGCCTCCCTTGACTTTTTTCAGGTGTGGTTCTTAGGGATGACAGGTGGAGCTGGAGGTTGAGTTGGAGTTCTGTAGTTGGAAGTTGGAGCTTAGATTAGGTGGTGAGGGGCGAGGAGAGAGCTATGTGTACTTTGGGTTTGATTTTGAGGTGAGAGATGCTTGTAATATATGAATTGATGCAATGGGATGTTTGAGATGTATATGAAATATTCAGTGTTTGGTTTTTAGTACTTCTCTGTGACTTTGTGACGTTCTGTGTTGTTGGTTGGTTGTTTGTTGAATACTACATGTACTATTCCCAGAAATGTGCAGTGGACATGCAGATACGTTTTTAGTTCTCGTCATGTACCTTATCTTTCTTGGTATCCCAGGGATGGGGTCGTGACACTAGTCATCGACTAGATTACATCCCATCTATATTCGATGGTATCACATATATGTTTCATAGGTTATGTCATGCCCTCTGTTCAATGTAGTCCAATTTGATAGCAGGCAGAGCATAATTCGTTCCAAACAAGCAACATTATATAACATGTCCATTTAAGTCTGAAACAACTAGTATAATAAAAGCATGCAGTTCAGCTTCTAAAGTTGAGAAGCGCATTAAAATGAGATTTTAGCAGTAAGGTTAAACAGCTCAGTTTGCAATTCAGTTATGATATAATACTTGCCAAAAGGTGAGTTTGGGTATCCAAGTGATCGTAGCGTAAGGCACGTTGTATCTGCATCACGGATTTGGTATCAAACGGGAGTTTTAACTAATTAGTTACCATTATAACTAACTTATACATGGTTATATATAACTTAATGTTATTAACTTTGTTACACCGTAAAGGCCTGCCCATGAAATTAAGGCCCGTATACACTAGGGGCCCAAGCAAACACCTCACCGACTCTCCTGATGGGACACCAGTCGAGCTGAAGATCACCTCGACTCAGAGGAGCTTGCCCCGACTCACTGCAAACCTCACCTCCAAGGTCAATCGATAAGCCCGCCGGTGCAACCTACAAGCTCGCATACCCTCCAACAAGAAGCATAGTCCGGAGGAGCCGAGCTTAATCGCCAATCTATGGCTCGTCCCTGAGAAAGATCAAGCATAAATATCTCTGACAGGATGACGTAGGCTCACATACTCTCCATTAATGCCAGGGGTTAAGGTCGAGAACTGATGGTCGCCACTCGCATCTCATTAATGCTCATGACACCATTAATGCGATAAATATCCCTGACACAGCCCCAGCACTCGAGTGCCTGCAGAGTTGATTCGACAGCTGACAAGATGGCGAGTAACCGCCTCTCAGCCCTATAAATACCCCCACATGCCTCCATAGAGGGGGTTGGTCAGTTAAATCTTCTAACGCATTCCAATACACAAGGTCAGATATCTTCCACATATCTGCGCCTTTCTCATAAGCCCGCCGTGTAAGGGACCTTACGGGGCTACACACACACACACACACACACACACACACACACACACACACACACACACTAGAGGGGGGTAAATAGTGTAATGGCAAGCAAAGTGCTTAATTAAAAGTTACTAAAATTAAAGCACAATAAGCAGCGAAAAATAAACAGAGTGTTCAACAACAATAATCGCAAACACAAGGATTTTACCCTAGTTCCCCAAAACTTGGGTACGTCCAGCCACACCAATATTCACTATAATTCTTATACAGAGAAGTGAATACAATCTCATACAAAGATACCACACACAGAGGATTTGGATTCTCACACAGAGAAATCCCTACTCTCACACAGAGAGACCTCACACAGAGGATTTGTTCGTTCACACAGAAAGAACCAAACTCTCACAAAGAGAGTAACTAATTCTCACATAGAGGATTAGGGTTTCGAACATAAAATGAAACGAAACAACTCTTACCTATGCCTTGATATGATCTTACCAATTTGATGAAGAAGGCATGCAAGTGAAACTCAAGTGCTTGAGACGAGGCTTTGATTGCACTTGATGATCTTTCTCTCTTCTAGGACTAAATCCTAACACTTCTCACTTGAGTGTATGAAATGAAGAGAAGAAAAATGATCTCCAAGAAAGGAATGAGAATTAGATCCCTTGGAGAATTTCCCTATGAGCTAGCTTTAATGCATGAAGAGGAATGTGCTCATAAGAGGGAAATGGAAGAGATTAGGAGTGGCAATTGATTCTCAAAGATATTAATATTAACCAAGAGTTCTAAATGAACTAAGCCATCTCCTATAAATAGGAAGCCAAGAAAAGCCCATAAAACTAACTAAAAACCCAAAGAGAATGAATCTGCAACAGCTAGATTTTGGCAGTTTACGGCACAGACAGTCGACTGATGAACAAGTGACAGTCAACTGTTCAACGGCTAGAAAAATCCCAACGGCTATAATCTGAGCCATGACATGCGACTGTAGAAGACTACATAGGCGACTGTATAACAGACAGTCGATTGTAATCCTTCAGCAGGCGACTGCTGTAAGGGATGGAAATAAAACAGAGAGATGCAACTATCGCACTTACGCCTTTCAGACGACTGATGACCATTTCACAGGCGAATGTAAATATACATGCGACTGTAAATACTTCATTAGTTGACTGACTTGCAAGTTAGGATTAAGCCCAGAAAATGCAAGTTGCGCTCAGCCGACTATAGATCAATTTCCAGGCGACTGTAGAGACACATGCGACTGTAAATTGAACATCAGTCGACTGAGGCAAAAAGCTCAAGAAGATTCAATAAAAATGTTGACTTGAGCTGTGCATACCAGTCGGCTGTAGAAGACCGGACAGGCACCTGGAAGTCATCCAGTCGCCTGTCATTCCTTCATCAGCCGACTGTGGGAAAGCCAAAAGCTCTAGTAAGAGTTTAAGGCATGGTAAACCAAATGGGATGATATCTATGATAATCCTAAGGCTCACTACGATGGTTATATGCATATACATGAGAGTATGACCATCTATCAAGGGATTACAATAATCCTATACTCAAAAAGAGAAATGCAAGTAATTGAAATTACATGGATTACAAATTGCATCTCCTAGAGCCTAAGTCTTCAAGCTCATGATACCTTGATATTTTCCAACGTCTCCAAGCTTTGGCACCTCTTGATGAGCTTCCCTTCATCAAGCTCCAAGCATTGGCAATTGATCGCTCCCAGATATACACTCGAAAAACAATTGTAGTTTTACCGCAAGTGCATGGTGTAGTGGCGAGTGGGTATCGAACACAAGGAGGTGGTGTTGGCTCCAATCTGTCTTAGGTTGGCTCGACTACTAAGGTTTTATTGGTGGAGATGGTTATGGTATGATGTAATGGAAATGGTGATGGATGTCATTGTCGATGACAATAGTTCAATTATCAATTCAATTCAATATAATAAAAGTGTCTAGGGCTAGGGAATCCCCACTACAGATTGTCATGCATTCTTGTGAATCGTGAATCTCAATGTTACAAGACTTGAATTGAGGTGAACTAGTCGTAGCTGAATAGAGAACCAAGCTCATGCTCTCGTGCTATTGCGGATATATAGCGACCTGGATCAGAGTCCACTCTCGTGCAAACCCTAATTTAAGCCACTAGCATTAAGATCGACATCATCGTCCAATCGCACCTCGATCCACTCTCGTGCAAACTCAAGTTATGATCTAGATTGTGATAGCTCTTATTCGTCCAATCTCTTGCAAACGAATATGGGTATAGACTTATAATAAAAATGCTAGTTTTGGTCCAATCTCTTGCAAACCAAACCAAGTGAATCTCGATTATAAATCTAAATCGAATAACTAGACCTTCCCATTGATCAGAGCCCAATCTCTTGCGAACTCCAGATCAATGGAAATTCCTAGCTATCCGTAATAAATCAATCACAATCTAACCTTCTAGCAATGCTAGCAACATAGAATTTCATTCATCACAAATCTAGCATTAGATCCATAGGGTTCATACCCTTCCCTAGAACAAAGATCAACCAAGCATAGCAATAACGATATATGAATCAATAAAAAACATTGCTGGCATATAAAAAGATATCAAATCAAAGATTCAAATAACAATAACAAAGATACTTAGCTTTCATAAAGAATTCCAATCCAAATACAAGCTTTTAGATCCAAGGGAGGGCCTAGGGCATGGCCTAACCTCTAAAAAAGTCTCCAAGAAAATAATAGGAACTCCCCTCTAATGAAGACTACAAATCCTATATATAGTCCCCTCAAAACCCTGGCAAATAACCCTAAAACCCTCTGAAATTTGTGCCCAAAGTCAGCTCTGGCTGCAACTTAAATTCTGGACCCACGTCGACTCGGTCGAGTAGAACAGAGCTTTGGCCGAGTAACGATTTCAACACTGCAGCGTCAACTTGCAGAAATTCCCCAGATTTCATCCGACCGTCGATTGGCGCGTTCTTGGTGGCATTGGAACCGTCATGAAGTCTATTATCCATAAAAATATGAGAGAAATACTTTACCCACTGGAAATATAGCAGATTTTAAATAGTGAGAGGCTGTCTGAAAATCTAGGCGCTCGTGTCACTCGGCCGATTAGAATTCCTCACTCGGACGAGTGGACTTCCTACTCGTCCGAGTAGGGTCTTCTGTTGTATTCCCAAAATTCCATAGAGTCTACTTCAATTTCCTTCAGAAATTCTAACCTCACTCGGGCGAGTGAAGCTCTTTACTCGGCCGAGTGGAATTCACCACTCGGGCGAGTACATTGTGGCACTCAGGCAGGTAGATGTCGACGTATCAGAATTGCTTAGCCAAGTACCCTTCTTCACTCGGGCGAGTGGGTTGCGTTACTCGGCCAAGTGGCCTATTTCTGGAATCAACTCTTCTCCTCCTTGCCTCCTCGTCGATTCTATCGATCTCCGTCTTCTCCCGCTCATCATCCAGCGTTGTTAGCTCCTTGATATGGCCATGGGCGATGCTCCGGTATGCGTGCAAGTCCCGAAAACTCATTTTTGCTCCCGATTTCTCCATAGTTCTTGAAATCAGACGAAAACAAGAAATAGTGAAAAGTAACGAAATATCGTCGAATAATCATGAAACGTGCGATATGAGCAATCAAAATGGTATGCAAATATGCAGAAAAATGTGTAAAATATGGACCGATCAGCAATGCTCCTCTAGATGTCCATCCATCATCATGCTCCAAGTAATATGCTTTGTCTCATCAATATATAATCGTTAAGATAAACTGAGACTAGAACATAAGATTGATTAGCACACTAACATATAATGTATTGATCATCATCAAAACAATGTAGTCTTGAACCCAAGAACTAACAATCTCCCCCTTTTTAATGATGAAAATTCATTATGTCAAAATATAATAAACATTGAAATAAACAATGTGTGCTAACAAACTCCCCCAATCAATATGCAAATGTACATAAAATATAAACATGCGGAGCACAAATCATATTGATGGGTGTTATGCAAAAACATACCAATTGATAATAATGCAACAAAAACATAATGTATATTTTTACATAACATATTTCTCTCCCCCATTGGCATATCAAAAAGATGGGTAATAGCCAAATAGGAAAACCAAGGGCAAGAGAAATAACCATCCCATATGCACAAACATAATGTGAATGAAATTCAATGTGACATATGAATTGAAAAATAATGTTAGCAAGGAAAAATTCCATGCAAACATGGGAGTAATGGACACACTCACACAAATATGGGTACAAAATGTAAACATACAAGCATGGTACCCAAACATAGAATAACATTGTGAGTGAGCTAGCAAGGTGGAAACCAAACAAAAGTGGAGTTCGGTTTCTGTGTATAGTCATATGAAAATATAACATGACGAACATATGATTCTATATACGAGTTCCTATCAAGACTAGAAACATTCTTAGGAATCCACAAAGAAAGTGATTTGGGCTTCTTAAGAAGAGGTTTGGTTAAGGCATAAGCAGGAAGTGAGGAAACACGCTTATGAGGTGGAACGTAAACATTTGCGTGCCCCGTGTGTGAAACATGCAATTTAGCATTAGAACCATTCACACAAGAAATTCTACCATTCATAGGAACATGTGAAGCATGCAAAGATTTATCATCAAATTGACGAGGATCTGAGGAGCTTGGTTTGGATCCGCTAGGGGGATACATTGGCTTCGAGGCCCCGCACGTGCACGTTCCACTATCGCTTTCGCAGCTACTTTCGGTGTTGGTATACTCCTTCCACCCTTCATTATTTTTATTACCATATCATCGCAGCTAGCACATATGCACGATGCCTCCTCTCCTTAGGCCGAGGAAGCCTCAGCCGACGAAGAGGAAGGCCACCTCTGGTCCCTCCTCTTCCCGGCATGCATTGTCACGACCCCCTCCCTGGCATATCCCGAAAGACAAGGTACACGACGAGAACTAAGAACATATCTGCAGGTCCACTGCACGCTGCTGGAAATAGTACCTGTCGTGCTCCATACAACATCCAACTAATACATAGAACATCACAAGTCACGGAGAAATATCAAAATAAAACAAACACTGTACAATTTCATATACATCTCGGAGCATCATGGTGCATCAATTCATATAGTACAAGCATCTCTCACCTAAAAAGAAAACCCAAAGTACACATAGCTCTCTTCTCACCCCTCACCACCCAACCTAAGCTCCAACTGCCCTCAACAGAACTCCAAACTCAACCTCCAGCTCCACCTGCCATCCCTAAGAACAACACCTGAAAAATTCAACAGATGCACGTCAACACATGACCCAATAGGAATGCCATACTCCAATCTAAATGCAACACACACTAATGCCACTATTGAGTGCACAATGCTACAAGTGGAGTGCGATAACTGCACAAGGTATGCGTAACAAAAACAAGCAAACAATAGTGCCACACGTAGGAAAAAGAGAACAGAAACAAAGCAGAGGGTATTAGGGGAGGGGTGACCATATTACAGCAATCAACAACAAGTACGCCTAAGGCGCAAAAGTGAGTCAGTCAAACAATTTCATATAATGTTAGCTTTTGGAACCCTAATATCGAATACGAAGTATAGGACTGGACCTTTCCCAACTGTGTGGGAGAGCAAAGAGGACTCCCCGCCGTGGGAGAGCAAAGAGTACTCTCCGCCGCGCTAGCCCGTCAGGAGCCTCGGGTACCACTCTACACTCCCCGCCGCGCTAGCCCGTCAGGATTGCAAGTGTACCCAACACACAAAACCACAAAGACACCAACGCCAGTCCATCCCATAGGCCTACCTGATACTTTGGAATTCCCCCCAACCCGTGTCACCCTCCTTTAGGAGGACTGAAACATTCATCACTTTCACCTTTCATGAAACATAACACTTTCCTTTAACATAACCCATTCTCCAACACATAAACACAACATCATTGGTGCAAACATTACTTTTCCATTTCCACAACCAAATAACATACTAGGCACATGGCCGAGATATAACAGTATGGAAAAAAAAGTCTTTCCCTTGAGTAATTGAAGCATACAAGGTGCATGGATATAGCAACATATGAACTACTACAAATAGGGCATTCCTTCACATGTAATCATAATTCCCACAATTATGAATAAGCCAGAGCATAGCATAATTGTTGTAAATTGACACAAGATGACATTTAACATAGCAGTTAAGAAAATAGAATGAAAATAATATGAAATGAGAAATGAGAAATTCCACACAAATATGAACTAATGCCATTCTAATTTACTTGCTATCTAATATTTCTTGCTATCTATTGTAGGGCATTAGATTGATTAAACATTAATGAATAAGAAGTTATTATCATTTACTAAAGAGCCTTAAAATGAACCATCAATTTTTAATTAAAATTTAGCTTGGCACAATACAACATGTTATATTAAAGGGTGATAACTTTAGCTCAAGAATGACATGCTACTTAATTAACACACTAACTTTAAATTAAAGAGTCATGAAAGATATTACCTTTAACACAAGTTTGTCATTTAAATTAGTTACACGAGCATAAAATGTGAAGATGATTGTATCAAAACTACATTATGGTGACATAAAGAAACTGCATAATGAACACGCATCAAAGTTGTAGTTAAACAACCTTAGAGTTTGCGTCCAACACTATGTTTGTTAAGTTGGCATACTACATGAAAGGTGCATTTAACAACAAGGCTAGCTTATTCTATTTCATTTAAATTTAGTGTGTAGCATTAGGATGACATAATGAAAATGAAAGGACTAGCATGCATTAAAATTAAAAGACTAGCATACAATAGGATTGACAACATAATGAAAATCCATGGCAAAAAAGGAAGCAACATAACTAGTTTCACTTAAACACCATTGTTGGATTAAAGATTTATTAACAACATGAACCCTTGCACATAAATGACTAGCAATTGAACCATTTTGCATAGAGTATTATTATGAGATCAAAACAACATGAATAATGTTATATGGCAACATGTATCATAAAGCAACATAAACTTTAGTAGCAACATGGATTTTGTTAGTGACATGAACTTTACTACATGGCACCTAAACTTTATTAGAGAGCAACATGCATCACTAGTAATCAACATTATACATCAATATGAGATTTAGAATAGCAAGCAACATGGCCTAATGTCCCCAAAGCATCATTGTGGAATTAGGGACTAGCAAGTAACATAACCACATCACCATACATCATGAACTTCTCCTCAAAACCATACAATATCATTTTACATTAACATTACAATTCTCCCAAACATCAACACAACTCCATTCAACATCTCTTGCAACATGAGCAAATTTCCATGAAACTTCATTAACCATCATCCATTCAAGACTTAGATGCAAGCTTAAGCAATTGTATATCACAATGTGACATTAAAGGCTACTAACTTTAACTCAACTACAATCTTAAAACTACTAACATTAGAATCAACATTGAGAATACAACATTCAGTACAAGTTTTTCTCTACATTTAAAAGCTACTAACTTTAACCAATGGCTCACAAAAAGGCAACCAATCTTAAAACTTAAAAATGTCATCGTCTAAAATTTCATCAAGATTTACTTCCATCAACAACCTTAACGAAGCATGCATGGAACTATATCAAAATGATGTCAAAATACCAATTATAGTTGAGATAACTATGAAAGATGACTCCTTTTGCACCAGCGAGGCCTATTACTTAATAAAGTTACTTGCTTTCACTTTGGACTTAATTAAAAATGTCAACTTTATAACTAATATGTGTAACAAACATAATAACAAGCCCAATTTAATATTTAATGAACAAGTTTGGGGTCCTACTTAAGAAAGAGGGATCTTGCATGAAAATTCATAACTCTTCATAAAAATGGTAACTTAGGTGATTAACATGCATAACTTTTGTAGAAAAAAAATGCAAATTTCTACTTAAACCCATATTAAGCATTACACACTAAATGGAGTATGGATTCCTACCTTTCAAGATGCCAATTATTTCCTTGATTGCCTTCCTTTAAAGCCTCCTCCCCTTAAAAGCTCCACTCATTCCTTTAATTCTCCTCATTTAATTCCTCCTTCCTCTTATTTGACATTGAATTGCATGCTAATTTGGAAAGAATTCAAGGGAAATGTGAGAGAGGCTTGGCCAAAAGGGGGAGGCTGGTTCGGTCATGGGAAATTTCGGCAAGATTTTTGGGTTTGGGGAGAACGGGAAAAGAAAAGAATTAAATTAAGGAAGAATGAGGAAGGTTGTAGAAAAGGAGAGGATTAATTAAATATAAAGAGATATTTTGTAAGACTCCATATAATTACAAGTTTGCCATGCTTTTTCTCATTCTCTCTTCTAAGATAATCCAAGCACACTATTAAAGCCCAATACAATTAAGAGGTAAGCCCATCTCTTAGCCACTAAAATTAACTAAAGGCCCACTCAATAACAACAACAACAACAACAACATCCACAACAATAACAATAATAATGTTAAAACTAATACTAATAATAACACTAATAATAACAACCACAATGCCATTCATGTAATGAATCACTATGCACACACCAAAATTACTATACACGCACACATATAGAGTTCTAGGGCCATTACATTCTACCCACTTTAAAATAATGTCCGTCCTCGGACTTTTCCAACTAAAGACATAGCTAAGGGTGAGCAGATATGTAATGTAGGGTCAATCTATCCCAAGCACACACGAAGGCAAAGCACACCGATAAACAAATACTTATACAAATACTTCAACCATGTATACTGACTTACATCCATACGTATATTTATGCTATTTTGCATTAGCTCATATACAGGGCTGATAGAGCACTGCACACGCACATCTGTACTAAATCATGGGCATACTACCTGTATGACCCATGGGGTACATCCAACTTACACATACATATATATGTGACACTACTTACAATCATAGAATACCATACATTATACAATACAATATCTTTACCATCTCACATCATGCAATCAGAGGCACATACTGAAGCACAAATCTACTCACGCATGGGTTCCTGCCCACACATGCGAATATACAATCATGTTACACCACATGTCACATAAGACTCCTGCCAACACAATGTCATGTATGAAACATAAACAAGTCATGACAAATATTATGATAGGAACCATAACATGAAGCACGCACATGCCATAACCAGTGTTATGACATGAAACATAACACGAAACATTGTCATATCATAACTGTCAGTTATGACATGACAGACTAATATAAGCACAACCAGTACGTTCACATATACACCAATATCATCACACACATATATGCCCGTGCAACAGCATGTGTACCCACAAACATGTACACGCGTACATGTCCACAGCCATACATATGAATATGTATAGAGCACACAGATTACCACCTATAGACATAGACCACCATAGGCAAGCATAAACTCATACGATTCCTTTAACATACCCACTCATACATGAGCAGAGCGCAGAGGCTCATACATAATATACCCATAACACACGCTAAGTATATACACGCTATATACATCTCACGCAATACAATAGCTTCCATAAACATACAGCTTATAGGTCAACCACCCATAATCATATATACTTTATGATAGCAACATTCCAACACATAACCATACAAGTATCTAAAATAGTAGCCTTAGCTATAGCTGTAATTGCACACACGAGTATATTACAGAGATATACTCGACCATAAATATCGGATACATATACATATATCGGTGAACACATAAGCAGATATATATACACACAAGCATATGCACGAAGTCATCCATACATATACGTATACCCAACCAACCATCCAAGTCTACATCAAGTATACTCATACACCACTACTCACCCCCCTCATATCTGCATAAAAACAGAGTACGCAGACTTACAAATACATACAATCACATAGAAATATGACAACCTCATATACATACACATGCAACTCTATATATTGATACAGACATACAACCATATATGTCTCCTAGTATATATATCCAATCATACACATACACGTCATCACATAAAGTCTCATACAACAATACCAACACACACCGATATTCACATAATGATACATCTATCCAACTCCGGTGTAAGCGTATCCGCTTATAACCAGACAGGCAACCATATGCATCTTCCACATATATATCAAACACACAACTCTAATACACCTAGGGCATGCCCACTCATATCTGAGTGGAACACAAAGATCTGCATATGGATCTACACAATCAGCATGTACATATATGCCACACACTACAAATACAGACATCATACCATATCCATACATCGCTTAGAGCTCAATCAACTGTATAGTTTTATGATACATACTACTTATAGACTACATATATTAGCACATATACACATGCACCGCTATACTCAGACATACAATCATGTGTGTCTCCTAGCATCCATCCAACATTCACATAATTATCAGCACCCACGGTCTACTATATTAATATCAATACACGCAAATAACCATACAAAAATACATTCGTCTATACACAGATGTAAGCGTACCAGCTTACAATCATATATGCTTCATATACTCATCATATATATCAACTCATAACACTAATACTCTTAAGACATATCCACACATACATGTGTGGAACCCAAGGATTCACTCACGCATCTGCACTCTCTACGTGTGCATAAATCACATACATTATTTAGCCACAACGCAGTACATCTATACACTACTCACACCTCAATCAAGTATATAACTCAACTTCACACACTACGCATAAGTCAACCACGTATTAACACATATACTTCAAATACAATCATTGAGCCATACAACCATTCGTACCTATATCATAGTCATATGCACATGAGTATATTATCTCAATATGCTCGACAAGCCATATTCAGTACTTTTAGAGCTATAGTTGCAGAGGTACACACATACGAACATAGATACGTACAGACATTCTTACTCAATCAACATTCTAGTGTCTACCCTCAGGGCTCTATACCTCAAGCTTCGGATATCCGGGTCCTATCCTAAGGCTGGACTCTACCCACCTTAGGACTCAACTACCCACAAACACACGAATACTACTCATACTATTCCGTACACAACCGCAGTGCGGAGACCTGCATGGGCCACCACCTATCACGACCCCCTCCCTGGGATACCCCGGAAGACAAGGTACATGACGAGAACTAAGAACGTATCTGCAGGTCTACTACGCGCTGCTGGGAATAGTACCTGTCGTGCTCCATACAACATCCAACTAATACATAGAACATCACAAGTCACGAAGAAATATTAAAATAAAACAAGCACTGTACAATTTCATATACATCTCAGAGCATCATGGTGCATCAATTCATATAGTACAAGTATCTCTCACCTCAAAAGAAAACTCAAAGTACACATAGCTCTCTTCTCACCCCTCACCACCCAACCTAAGCTACAGCTGCCTACAACAGAACTCCAAACTCAACCTCCAGCTCCACTTGCCATCCCCAAGAACCACAGCTGAAAAAGTCAACGTGGGCACATCAACGCGTGACCCAGTAGGAATGCCATACTCCGACCTAAATGCAACACACACTAATGCCACTATTGAGTGCACAGTTCTACAAGTGAAAGTGCGATAACTGGACAAGGCATGCGTAACAAAAACAAGCAAACAATACTGCAACACGTAGGAAAAAGAGAACAGAACCAAAGCAGAGGGTATAAGGGGAGGGGTGACGATATTACAGCAAACAACAACAAGTACGACTAAGGCGAAAAAGAGAGTCAGTCAAACAATTTCATACAATGTTATCTTTTGGAACCCTAATATCGAATACGACGTATGTGACTGGACCTCTCCCAACTGTGTGGGAGAGCTAAGAGGACTCTCCGCCGTGCTAGCCCGTCAGGAGCCTCAGGTACCACTCTACACTCCCCGTCGCGCTAGCCCATTAGGAGTGCAAGTGTACACACTGCACAAAACCACAAAGACACCACCGCCAGTCCATCACATAGGCCTACCCGATACTTCGGAATTTCCACCAACCCGTGTCACCCTCCTTTAGGAGGGCTGAAACATTCCTCACTTTCACCTTTCATGAAACATAACACCTTCCTTTAACATAACCCATTCTCCAACACATAAACACAACATCATTGGTGCCAACATTACTTTTCCATTTCCACAACCAAATAACATACTAGGCCCATGGCCCAGATATATCAGTATGGAAAAAATGTCTTTCCCTTGAGTAATTGAAGCGTACAAGGTGCATGGATATAGCAACATATGAACTATTACAAAGAGGGCATTCCTTCACATGCAATCATAATTCCCACAATTATGAATAAGACATAGCATATCATAATTGTTGTAAGTTGGCACAAGATGACATTTAACATAGCAATTAAGAAAATGACATGAAAATAATATGAAATGAGAAATGAGAAATGAGAAATCCCACACAAATATGAACTAATGCCATTCTAATTTACATGCTAACTAATATTTCTTGCTATCTATTGTAGGGCATTAGATTGATTAAACATTAATGAATAAGAAGTTATTATCATGTACTAAAGAGCCTTAAAATGAAACATCAATTTTTAATTAAAAATTTAGCTTGGCATAATACAACATGTTATATTAAAGGGTGCCAACTTTAGCTCAAGAATGGCATGCTACTTAATTAACACACTAACTTTAAATTAAAGAGTCATGAAAGATATTACCTTTAACACAAGTTTGGCATTTAAATTAATTACACGAGCATAAAATGTGAAGAGGATTGTATCAAAACTACATTATGGTGACGTAAAGAAACTACATAATGAACAAGCATCAAAGTTGTAGTTAAACAACCTTAGAGTTTGCGTCCAACACTATGTTTGTTGAGTTGGCATACTACATTAAAGGTGCATTTAACAACAATGCTAGCTTATTCTATTTCATTTAAATTTAGTGTGTAGCATTAAGATGACATAACGAAAATGAAAGGGCTAGCAGGCATTAAAATTAAAAGACTAGCATACAATAGGATTGACAACATAATGAAAATCCATGGCAAAAAAGGAAGCACCATAACTAGTTTCACTTAAACACTATTGTTGGATTAAAGATTTATTAACAACATGAACCCTCGCACATAAATGACTAGCAATTGAACCATTTTGCATAGAGTATTATTATGAGATCAAAACAACATGAATAATGTTATATGGCAACATGTATCATAAAGCAACATAAACTTCAACATGGATTTTGTTAGTGACTTGAACTTTACTATATGACACCTAAACTTTATTAGAGAGCAACATACATCACTAGTAATCAACATTATACATCAATATGAGATTTAGAATATCATGCAACATGGCCTAATGTCCCTAAAGCATCATTGTGGAATTAGGGACTAGCAAGTAACATGACTACATCACCATACATCATGAACTTCTCATCAAAACCATACAACATCATTTTCCATTAACATTACAATTCTCCCAAACATCAACACAACTCCATTCAACATCTCTTGCAACATGAGAAAATTTCCATGAAACTTTATTAACCATCATCCATTCAAGACTTAAATGCAAGCTTAAGCAATTGTATATCACAAGGTGACATTAAAGGCTACTAACTTTAACTCAACTACAATCTTAAAACTACCAACATTAGAATCAACATTGAGAATACAACATTCAATACAAGTTTATCTGTACATTTAAAAGCTACTAACTTTAACCAATGTCTCAGAAAAAGGCAACCAATCTTAAAACTTAAAAAATGTCATCTTCTAAAATTTCACCAAGATTTACTTCCATCAACAACCTTAACCAAGCATGCATGGAACTATATCAAAATGATGACAAAATACCAATTATCGTTGAGATAACTATGTAAGATGACTCATTTTGCACCAACGAGGCCTATTATTACTTGCTTTCACTTTGGACTTAATTAAAAATGTCAACTTTATAACTAATTTGTGTAACAAACACAATAGCAAGCCCAATTTAATATTTAATGAACAAGTTTGGGGTCCTACTTAAGAAAGAGGGCATCTTGCATGAAAATTCATAACTCAAGAAAGAGGGCATCTTACTTAACAAAGAGTAAGGGAGAGATTCTTGTGAGATGAGAGAGCTTAGAAATGGAGTTGAATGGCTCTTCTCTTGGATGTGAAAATGTCTCTAAAATCAGCCTTGATTGACTGGTTTGAAGAAACTCAAACTTATGTAGGAAGAGACAAAACGGTCACAAAAAATCGTGGCATTAAATGCCCAACGGATCTATTTCTGAAGCTGCTTAATCGGTCTAAGAAGGATCACTGTTCTATTAGTTTTGCAACTAGTCCGTCGGTGAACCTTCTTGGACCGACTAGAAGATTGACAGAGATGGTGAAATCATGGGTAAGGACTAGTCGGTCTAAGAAGGATCACTGACCGATTAGATTTGAAACTAGCCGGTCTAAGAAGGATCATCAACCGACTAGATTGACAACTAGTCGGTCGGTGAACCTTCTTGGACCGACTAGATTGACTTTTAATCGATTAACCATTCTTCTTGAACCAACTAACTGGTCAACAGTACAAAGGCTGAATTAACAAGTATGGCTAGTCGGTTCAAGAAGGATTTCCAACCGACTAGATCGTTATCTAGTCGGTTGGTTCTTCTACTTGAACCAACTAAGATGCATATGAAGCCATGAAAAGAAGAGATAAGCTATGGGAAACTTTCTAATGGCTTCTAAGGCAATCCGAGAGATAAGATATGATAGTTATGAAAATTTCTAGGCAAGTACTACTCAAGGCTTAACATTCTATGAGATGAAGCCAGAAGACAATATAAATAACATGACGAACCGTCTTCAAAGCTTCAACATGGAGAATCCGAATCCCTTGACTTCATGAATGACTCCTTGAGCTTCAACGAAGCTCCAGGCACAAGGATCACGCGTTCTGAGGAAGTCTTGGGACGTCGCTTGAGATGTACAAAGTAATTTGGCGACGATCTCCATAATTCTTCATGGTCTTGAGTCTTTTAGTTGTATGTCTTGAATGTCTCCAAGCACAAAGTCTTTGATCCTCAAGGTGTTCTTTGAAGCTTTTGAATCATCCATTCCTATCTTCTCTTTGGATGATCTACCATTCATTTGTTGATGTCATTGGCTTGAGGTTTGAGGTAGCCGTTAAGTTCTTCAAGCCAATGCTTCACCTTTGTTGATCTACCAAGTCCTCCACTTGAATCAACACGTGTAGTCACTTTTGATCTTCTTGAATCTAATTGGTGACTTTTTAGCTAACTGCAAACACATGAGTTAATCACAATGATTTGTGTTTGATCATCATCAAAATCAAGGTGGAGAGTCAAATATTCAACAGTCTCCCCCTTTTTGATGATGACAAACCAAATATAAACAAAATAAATAATTGTGCATTAAATATACTTACTCCCCCTGCAATGATGCCAATCAAGTTAATATCAATAATCAATAGCATCATTCAGCAGTTAATAATGTGTGTATCACATGAGGTTGTGTATATATCGCATGAATGACCAGAAATAATATGCGTACACAATACAAATCATAAAGGTGATACACATCATAAACATGAGCATGATTACCAATATATATATAATGTAATCAATATAAACCAAGGTAATCACCAATGCTCCCCTTGAATCATATACATGGACGATCATACATAAAGTCTATATGATTCAAGTTATTATTTAACACTCAACATTTAATAAGCACATCCTTTTGTTTATTTCTCTCCCCCTTTGGCATTATCCAAAAGACATGGGGGTATAAAAATAACAAAAGCAAAAATAGAGTGGAAAACTAAAAGGTATATCTAATGTAAACTAGATAAGCTACCAATTTAAAACAAGAGATCAAAATAAAGATATCAATTGTAAGAGCAAATATCCAACAACAACTCAACTACCCTCAATTATCACAAGAAGATAAGCAATAAGTATATGTGATAAAAGATTACAATAGATACTAATTATAAAGAGTAGTGTGAGCAGTGTTAGAAAAGTGACAATAGCATAATTAGCAGTAGCTACTAGCTATAAATATGATAAAGAATACAGATAATAATGCAAAAATCATGACATCAATTGTGAAAGAAAAACAAGTGATCAAATAGTGTCAAGCACACAAACAAACTCAATTATCACAAAATTTATAACATTAAGCATAATATGATAGACTGTCCTTGAGCAAGGGCAAGACATATGACATGAACATGATTAAATACATAATGGTGGAATCAAAATCATCACAATGACATAGATCAACAAATAATATCGAGATTGAAGTTAAACATAAAAAAATGCAACAAACATGACTATGGAAATTTTTAACCATGTGTACAAAGTTATGTTATGAAATAATAACTCAAAATAAATTCTAATGGCATGTGCTGAACTCCACAAAGCATCTCCAAAAGTAAGCATACCAAATCTAAGTGAAGTGTGCGATGTCGGCATACACAAATATCTATATCATGCAAAAGTGTTATGCCAAAAAGAGATAGAAACATCATAAAACGTATGGCATACACAATTCTAGCACACTACGATACTAATTGAAACAATGTTCAAAAGAACCATAGTACTAGCATGCATTCCAGAATAGATACTCACATAATGAGTCAATGATAAGCATGGAATGCCATGAGCATAAGTAAGATAAGCACTATATCACAAGCTCAAAACTAGCATCAAGCAAGAGCATGTAAAGATGATATCCAATATAAATAGTCTACCAATTGTAAAGATGATACCAATTGTAGTCTAACAAAGTATGCAAAGCAGGAAAATAATGTCAAGATCATGACATCACTTGTGAAGGAAACCAAGTGAACACATAGAGACATGATCTCATCCTAGCTCCATTATCACAAAGGATTCAACATGATGCATAATGTGATAAAACATCTTTTGAGCAAAGGCATGAAGATAGTCTACGTTCAAAGTCACATGGTAGGACATAAACGAATAAAGTTATCATGAACATCACATGCATGCATACCAATTGTGCAAATAGAATAAAAAGCTTGTGTAAGCACAATATAACCGGAGGTAGCATCAAAGAAGTCATAGTGCATCAAGATATATTCATGGAAGAATATCTATGACAGAATATACATATCATCAAACACAATATAAAGCTTATATGATCGTGTATAGCACAAGTTATCTCTAACATCTCATAAAAATAGCATAAAATATGAGCATGAAATGAGAGATGACATAGTGATAAATATAGCTTGAAGATCGCTAACTAATATGAATGAGTGTTATGTCACTTGTGACAATATCATACATGAAAAATTTAGCTATAGACATGAAAGATCTCTTGAATAAAATTATAGCTAAACATCAGTCATGAAGTAATAAAAATGACAAGTAACATACGTTGATCACCCCATATCATATCAATACGTCTCATAAAGATAATCATACAAACTACAAAAAAAGTATGAGATGTGTGGTGATACAATGAACAAATATGCATAAAGATCCTAAATCATTAATCGTATTCATGGCATGAAAAGGATATGAACATCAATAAGCAACTAACCAATTCATTATATGAATGTTATAGCTACCATGGTACATGAGTCGTAATAAGACATATATGACATACATGAATAAGGTATTCACATAAACAAACAATCTTCATGAGGGTGTGACAAGAATGAGCTAATGAAGAAGTATGCTATATTACACAAATCGAATATATTAAAATACCAATTGTAAACATGATAGTCAAAACCAATATATTAAAATACCAATTGTACAAAACACATACTTACAACCATTTAGCTCTCCCTATATGTGTGCATCTCCAATGCACCATCCTTTCCTTTGAATTGATCCATCATTTGTAAACCAAGGAGTGTGTAGAGTATGCATCTTACACAACAATCTGACAATTCAACAATTGGTGGTATCCAAAAACTTTTTGGATCCAATAGGTTAAGGAACAAAATCAAGTAGTCCAATAACCAATCATTTACCAATTGTAAATAACACTCATCAATAGAAATGCATGACATGCATTAATAGGAGTTATTATAATCACGAAAATCATACATATAAGGAATTAACAATTCTCAACCATTAGAAATTAGATACACCTATACTAATAATTCCTATGCATATGACTTAGTCAAGCAACATCATTATGAATACACACATCTAATACAATAGTGTGTGCTAGAAAGATTCCACGTTCAATATGCATATGTGCACAAAATAAACATTCACGGCACAACACATATTGAAGGAAGGCATGAAAAGTAATACCACAAAGAGTGTGCATGAAAAGCATAAAGTATTAATTTTCAAAACCAAATTTCTCTTTCATTTGGCATATCAACAAGATAGGAAGGTGCAAATTGATAATAAATCACCAAGGGTTAGAGAAATCAACTAATCTATATGCACAAACATAATACGAATGAAATGCAATGACATATAGATGAACATAACATGATAGCAATCAAAACATGTCATACTCCCACACAATCTTACAAACTATGCAAACTTGGGAGTAGTGGACTCACATAAATATGGGTACAAAAAGTGATCATACAAGCATGGTACCCAAGCAATGAAACGCAATATGAGTCACATGAGAATATGTCATTCCTAATATACAATTCTATAAGTGTGTTCATATCATGCCTAGAAACATTCTTAGGAATCCAAAAGATAGTGATTTGGGATTCTTAAGTAGAGGTTGTGTAGTGGCATGAGTAGGAAGTTGGGATGCACGCTTGTGAAGTGGAACATAAATATAAGTGTGTCCCATGTGTGAAACAAGCAAATGAGCATTAGTTCTAACATGAAATTTTTTAAGCCACATGTTATAAATAATCCTCAAATAAACATATGAGTAAGGATTATGAATACACAATGCACATCAGTCAAGAATTTGACACACGTGAAATACATAGACATGAATGACATACAAGACACATAATATGCAAACATAGGATATGCATGATGTCACGCCCCGCTTCCCAAAAATATGGAGGCGAAGCGTGAGAAGGTCCGCTCAGACTTGAAGCTACAAAGCTGCAAGTCCGATAAGCGTCAATCAAATTTAAAACTGCAGGTCCTTGCAATGCGAGCGAAACAAGATAATAATAATGAAATGAGACAAAAGAATAATCTCAGAATATCCATAAATATAAATTCCAAAATCGCAGAAAAGCCACCAGGCTAAAAGAAAAAGAGACTAAAGGCCCAAACATGGCCAACAAAAGTACAAGGTACAAACGATGGTGCTACGCACCAATAACTAACAAAAGGCCTAAAACAAAATAAAGCTCAACAAAGGCTCAAAGAATGGTCACCGGTGTCCACCAAAATCCTCCTGGCAATCATGGACTCAGGCTCAGCGTCAGCAACACCTCGTCCTCAACCACGGTCTCTGGCTCAGGGTCTAACATGTGACACCCAAAAGAGCAAGGGGCACATGTCAGCAAGTCTAAAAAGACTTGTGCAAGTGAAACTGAAAGTACAAGTAAGAGCAACCTAAAAGTTCTAGCATGATGCAATGACATGGCAGTTAAAGTAATGAGTGCAACAGGTAAAGTAAAGCGAAGTAAAGTACGAGCATGGCATGACATTCACAAGACAAGTACAAGACAAGAAAAGTAAGCGCCTCGTGCACAGAGTTCACGCCTTACAGCTGAAGAGGTTGTACGGGCACACTTCTACGCTGATTGGTCGCTCAACCCTACCCCTCCACGTGTATCGAGCCAGGGCCTTACCCCCGAACGGGAATGCTCGCTTCTGGATCACAAGCCAGGAAGTGTCTTTAACAAGTATGGCATAGGGGTGCACCTAGCCCGGGACAAGCAAGTACGAGTATGTAGCGTGTGCTACGAATGCGACATTCAATGCATGGATGACATGACTGTTGAATATTGGACTCCCCGGATTTGGTTTTGGATGATGAGCAAACATAAATACTTCATGAACTAACAATTTGTGAGCGCAGTATTGGAGATCGTCGCCAATTTCACGAGAATATTCAAAGCGACATCTCAACACTTCCAAAAGCTCGTATTCAAGCCTAAAGCTTCGTTGAAGCTCTTGCGACGCTTTGGAAGTAATGAAGATTCAATCGAAGCTCTCAAAGACCGTTTATTAAGGTTTTATTTATAGTCTTTTAGTTTCGATTGATAGAATGTTAAGCCTTGAGTATATCTTACGTTTCTATCTTCATTACGCTCATTTCGTAGCTCTAGGATTCTTGCACAAGTTCACTCTAACTTCCTCGAAGCGTCGCGCTTCGATTCGAACTTTGTTGTGCATGTTAGTTGGTACAAGAACAAGTACTGACCGACTAGATGGTGATCTAGTCGGTCGGCCACTGTTCTTGGACCGACTAGTTTCTGTCAGTTAATTCTTAGCTCTTTACTGTTTACAGTTAGTCAGTCTATGTTGACTCACCGACCGACTAGTTTGTGAACTAGTCGGTCAGTGATGCTTCTTTGACCGACTAGTTGAGACTGACTGTTCACTCTAAAATTCTCCTAAGCTACTGTTTACCATTAGTCGGTCTAAGAACGTTTGATGACCGACTAGTTGACAATCTAGTCGGTCAACTTTTGTTCTTGGACCGACTAAGTCAACTTGCCTTCAGACTATGTTGTTTTGCCTCTTAGTCGGTCTACGTTCATTGGATGACCGACTAGTTGTGAAACTAGTCGGTCAGACAGTGTTCTTGGACCGACTAGTTTTCTAGGTCTGAAATTCTATCTCTTCTCAGATCTGCTCTTAGTCGGTCCATGCTTTGTGACTGACCGACTAGTTGATGAACTAGTCGGTCAGTGAGTGTGCTTTGATACCAAATGTAATGCCCTACCAGCTACTACACAAGTACTAGAGGGGGGGTGAATAGTACTTTAAAATAATAAAGCGTATTATTCCAAATTAAATTGCACACAACTACCAAGTCAATTTGCGGAAGCTTAAATTGAATGACAACAATGAAATTAACAATGCTAACAAATGAAGTTAATGGGTTCGGATCCACCCAAGTCTCCCCGACTTGTTCCCGGTGATCCTACGTCCCAACCACCGGGATCCCTTCCGGATACTTGAGTTAGAAACCCTAACTCAAGATTTCCACTATGAATATCTTGTGAAAAACCTTCACAAGATCAAATCATACATGCAATGGCAAAGTGAATCCCACAACCCGGGATCACAAACTTCTCTCACAACCGAGAGAGCCAATAAGCAATATAAAAGAGTTTAATATGAAATAAATACTCTTACCACAAAATCCTATACCTTGAGTTTTTCTTACCCAAAAGGTGGAATGAAGGATTTGAGGAAGATGAAGTTACCAAACCCTAGCACCAAGGAAATGAGCAGCAATGGGTGCCTAGGGAAGATTTGGAAACTTGAATCAAGCAATAGCTTGAAGAGCTCACCAAGAACAAGCTTCTCTCTAGATCTAGAAATGAGAGAGAATGGGTTTCTTGTGAGGAAGAGAGCTTTAGATTTGAGGGAGAATAGCTATCTCTTTAGAACTCAATGCATCTCTTAATGGCAGCTCTATCTAAGATAGAAATGACCTAGGTTCGTATTTATAGGGTCCCATAAAAACAAGTTAGGTCAATCTCCAACGGAAAGAAATCTGTGAGATCTAGTCGGTCAAAGAACACTCACTGACCGACTAGTTCATCAACTAGTCGGTCAGTCACAAAGCATGGACCGACTAAGAGCAGATCAAAGAAGAGATAGAATTTCAGACCTAGAAAACTAGTCGGTCCAAGAACACTGTCTGACCGACTAGTTTCACAACTAGTCGGTCATCTAATGAACGTAGACCGACTAAGAGGCAAAACAACATAGTCTGAAGGCAAGTTGACTTAGTCGGTCCAAGAACAAAAGTTGACCGACTAGATTGTCAACTAGTCGGTCATCAAACGTTCTTAGACCGACTAACGGTAAACAGTAGCTTAGGAGAATTTTAGAGTGAACAGTCAGTCTCAACTAGTCGGTCAAAGAAGCATCACTGACCGACTAGTTCACAAACTAGTCGGTCGGTGAGTCAACATAGACCGACTAACTGTAAACAGTAAAGAGCTAAGAATTAACTGACAGAAACTAGTCGGTCCAAGAACAGTGGCCGACCGACTAGATCACCATCTAGTCGGTCAGTACTTGTTCTTGTACCAACTAACATGCACAACAAAGTCCGAATCGAAGCGCGACGCTTCGAGGAAGTTAGAGTGAACTTGTGCAAGAATCCTAGAGCTACGAAATGAGCGTAATGAAGATAGAAACGTAAGATATACTCAAGGCTTAACATTCTATCAATCGAAACTAAAAGACTATAAATAAAACCTTAATAAACGGTCTTTGAGAGCTTCGATTGAATCTTCATTACTTCCAAAGCGTCGCAAGAGCTTCAACGAAGCTTTAGGCTTGAATACGAGCTTTTGGAAGTGTTGAGATGTCGCTTTGAATATTCTCGTGAAATTGGCGACGATCTCCAATACTGCGCTCACAAATTGTTAGTTCATGAAGTATTTATGTTTGCTCATCATCCAAAACCAAATCCGGGGAGTCCAATATTCAACAGTCTCCCCCTTTTTGGTGATGACAAACCAACATAAATAATAATCAAAGATAATAATTCAAATGTAAAATACTTACTCCCCCTGCATTGATGACACGTTAATTCCAAAATGAATATAAATGAATTGCATCAAGCAGACGAGTAAGATAAATAAAGTGAATTGATTTTTGAAATATCGGATTTTGAAAATCCTTATATGTATCTTAACTCCCCCTGAATCTAGCATATCAAACTAGATTCTTGGAAATTGAGTTAAATTTTCATTTGCGCTATTTATTATCATTATCTCTCCCCCTTTGGCATTATCCCAAAAAATGGGGGGCATACAACGACAACAATTAGGAATGTAAAATCCAACATCGGGAGTCGTAGACAAAGGCAATGGACCAACTTGACACCAAGGGAAAAATTGTGGAAATCAAAACAAGGTGTGCCAAATTTTCCATTATCAAAAAAAAATCAAAATCATCAAAAACACCAAATCATTATTCATTTCTTGAATAAAGAAACATACTCTTCAATATTCAATATTCTTGGTTAATTTTGTGCATGGAAAACAATTCTATAAAATTACAGAATTTAAATCCATTTAACCAACTTTTTATGCGTCGATTCGATATCACATTTCAAATATATTCAACGAATATTAAAATTTGCACGACGAATAAAAGATAAAGTGAACGATGATGAACATATATATATATAGAGACAACATGAGTACATCCAAAAAATATCACATCGAATATATGAGATACATCATATCAAGCGCTACATATCATCAAAAAGAAATACATCATCATCATCATTCTCATCAAAATAAATACTACAACAAAAAGTACATCATCATCAACATATCATAAAATCCAACACCGACAACCAGAAAGCACAAAAAAAATACATCAAAGCATCTCTCAACCCCATCCTAACCCAAGACACTCTCACTAGAATATATCATCCAAAGCGTATATGGAGAGTCCTCAGAACAACGATCACGTGGAGGAGGCTGGATCTGCAGCGTCCGTGGGTCCAGTCGACGGAGTGGACTCAGGCTCTGCAGGGAGAAGAGGTGTCTCAACAGATGGAATCGTCGGGGCAGGAGTCGAGATCTCAGCAACAGGCTCAACAGCAGCATGAGTCTCGACAAAAGCAGCAGCAGCAGATACATGAGCAGGCTCGGAAACTGGGTCAGCAGCAGGCTCAGAAGGCTGAAGAGCTGCAGCAGATGGCTCTGGAACACCGGAAGAGGTGGCAACTCCAGGAGCAGAAGTGGAAGTACCAGCAGCAGCAGCAGTGGCCTCATTGCCACGGGCAAAAGAAGTAGCAAGCTCGTCAAGCTCCTCATCATCCATCTCCTCGGCCTCAGACACGGACGGAGGAAGCTCAACACCCATCTGACGAGCCATACGGCATACTACCTCCTCGGTACGAGCCAAGCAGGACTCGTGACGAAGAAGTATCCGGACGACATCATCAAGGGTGGCAACGGGAGTAGCAGAGGCACTGGCAGAGGCAGGGACAGATGCTGAAGGTGTCGTCCTCTGAACGTGACGAAGCGCCGCAAGAGATTTCTTGACGGCCGTCACATTCAGGGGAGGACCAAGGGGACGCTCATCGTCACGAGGCAATGTGACATGAAAATGACGAAACACGAGGGTCAACATGCAAGGAAATGGGATATGAGCCGATTTATTGGACTTTCGAATACACTCGAAAGAGTCAATCTTATCGAGTATAATTCGAGCCCAATTAATCGAGCTCCCCATGAAGATCGCATAGATAAGCTTCAAAAATGGCTGGGATGGTAAAGATGAGGAGCCGTACTTGGGAAGCAAGCACGACTTCAGAATCAGATTTAGGACCCATGCATTTGGCTTGAAAGATTTAGATGGCACGCCAATCATGGCAGGAGGAATCTGATGGAAAATCTCTGAAAGGATGGTCTGATCAAGAGAAGAAATATCATCTACCGAGATATCAGAAGGAAGAAGGCCAGACGAAGAGATACCAAAAATCTCTCCTAAGATTTCCGCAGTGAGGACTATAGGAGTCCCCAAAACGGTCGTCTCAACAGAGTGGGTCTGATCGTACTGACCCCGGATCCTATTAGCATAGAAAAGCTTCACTAATCTAGGGTATGGGTGAGGATTCGCCTTCGGGTCATATCGAAGGTAATCGAGAAGACCCGACGACGACAGAAGATCAGCTAACCCTATGAAGTCGCTAAACTGGACGAAATGCTCCAGAAGCAGCGGGCAATGTTCGATACGGTTATACGCCGCGAGACACAAAGGGTCATCGCGACATAAGGAAATATCGACACCGCCCACCGGCATCGGACCCTTTCCCTTAGGCTTACGGGTAGACGTACGAGGGTGGGTGCTAGACTCGGGATGAATAGGAGGAGTGGGTTCCCTATGAGTCTCGGTCTCGGGGTTATACTCCGTATCGGAATCGGTAGGAGTATGGAACGAAGATTGAGAAGCAAGAATTTTGGCCTTTGGCTTAGGCTTGGGTTTGGGTTTCGGTTGACCTCTAGGTTGAGCGGTCGTCGTCCTCTTCTTCTTGAGAGGAGGCGAAGACGACGAAGGATGGGTGGTCTTGGCTCTACGCTTCGGAGGGGTTGGATGCTCGGGATCCGAAGAGATTGGATCAACGGTCATCGGAGAGGGGCTAGAGGGAGTGATCGGAATGCGTGTTCTTGCCATAGTCGAAGCAAGACACGGGACAAGGAGATCAAACGAAGAAGCCCTAGCCGAAAAAAAATAGATAAACCCTAAGAACCCTAGAAACCGAGCAAGCCCTAGCTCTAGGAAATGAAATCTAAACATAGGAGGAGAGGAGATCACCTAGAACGAGGGGCCGACGGAGGAGATCGACGGAGATGGCCGGAAAAATGGCCGGAGATCGATCGGAAGTCGAAGGGTTTTGAGGGGAATCGGGATTTCGAGCTGGAGGAGAAAGAGAATAGACCGATTAGAATGAGAACAGACCGATTAAAATGAGTTTAAGTCGGTCAAGATCGCAAATTACCAAACAGTCCCTGGCACAACTAGTCGGTCACAGTTCAAGCACTGACCGACTAGATCACGATCTAGTCGGTCGGTCAATGAGCTTGAACCGACTAGTTGCAAACAGTGGCTGAATCCAAGAATTACTGACAAGATTTAGTCGGTCTACGTTCAAGTACTGACCGACTAGATCTCAATCTAGTCGGTCGGTCACAGAACATGAACCGACTAAAGAGACAAAAACTTGAAAATCAAGTTCTCTCCAAAATACGCTTGGACGATAAATCTCAAAACTCTCAATAAACATCTAAACTACCCCATTAATCATCGAAAAACAGAAAATTGACGATTACGCATAAATCGAACGAAAAATCAAGATATCACATAAAGTTCCCGAAAAATCCAATAATTCTAGCATGAATGAGATATTGCCAAAAGTAATAGCATGCAAAATTATTGAATGAAACATGTATCCTATATCTCGGATTCACCCATAATCCCCAATTCTCGACGCAACCGCACAAAGGAGTCCTCCTTTAGGGGTTTCGTGAAAATATCGGCGATTTGCTTTTGGGTTTCAACGTACACTAGAATGATGTCCTTTTTAGCAACATGATCATCTAAAAAGTGGTGTCGGACATCTATGTGTTTCGAACGGGAATGATGTACCGGGTTCTTGGAAAGACATATTGCACTTTGGTTGTCAACCATGATAGGGCAAGTATCACAATTTATACCAAAGTCTTTAAGTGTGTGTCTCATCCAAAGAACTTGAGCACACGCGGCACCGGCGGCAATATATTCCGCCTCGGTGGTTGAAAGTGATACGGAATTTTTCTTCTTAGAAAACCAAGAGACAAGAGAATTTCCTATAAAATGGCAAGTGCCACTAGTACTTTTCCTGTCGGATTTGCATCCCGCATAATCAGCGTCACTATATGAGACTAACTCATATGTGCTAGATCTCGGATAAAGTAATCCAAAATCTAATGTGTAACTTAGATAGTGAAAAATACGCTTTACCGCTACTAAGTGAGACTCCTTAGGTTGAGACTGATAACGAGCACATATACATACGGCAAACATAATATCGGGCCTACTTGCGGTAAGATAAAGCAAACTACCTATCATACCTCGATATAGACGAATGTCTACATCCTTACCGCCCGTATCCTTGTCAAGATGCGTAGTCGTGCTCATTGGAGTCTTTTCCCGGAGGCATTCTCCATTCCAAATCGCTTTAGCAACTCCATCGTGTACTTCGTTTGGTGGATGAAGATTGCATCGTTCATTTGGCGAATTTGGAGACCTAAGAAATATTTGAGTTCGCCCATGTGGCTCATCTCAAATTGTTCCTTCATCACATTAGAAAACTCTTCGCAAAGAGCGAAGTTAGTAGCACCGAAAATGATATCATCAACATAAATTTGAACTAATAAAATATCATTATTCGCATGCTTAATAAAAAGTGTTGAATCGGCTTCGCCCATTTTAAAATTCAAATCCAAAAGAAAATTCTTTAGGCGATCATACCAAGCTCGAGGAGCTTGTCTCAAACCATAAAGAGCTTTCTTTAGTTTAAAAACGTGATTTGGAAATTTTTCATTTACGAAGCCCGGAGGTTGAGAAACGTAAACTTCCTCAACGACATCTCCGTTTAAAAATGCACTTTTAACATCCATTTGAAATAATTTAAAATTCTTATGGCATGCAAAAGACAAAAGTAATCTAATTGATTCTAATCTAGCTACCGGAGCGAAAGATTCTTCGAAATCGATACCTTCCTCTTGACGATAGCCTTGAGCTACTAACCGAGCTTTGTTCCGGACGACGACTTGGTTTTCGTCGGTTTTGTTCTTGAAGATCAACTTTGTCCCTATGACGGTGTGGTTCTTCGATGGCAATGGAACAAGCTCCCAAACTTCATTCCTCTCGAATTGAATGAGCTCCTCCTCCATGGCTAAGATCCAAGCGCTATCTTCGCATGCTTCATTAATATTCTTTGGCTCTATCGATGAGGCAAAGGCACAATTTGCGAAGCGGTGAACTTGGGATCTCGTCTTGACACTATCATAGATATTGCCAATGACTTGCTCATGGGGATGGTCACGAACCGAATGAAGCCGTTTGGGAATACCTTGATCACTTGGAACATTCTCAACAACTTCATTAGTTGGGTTAGTCTCAATAGAATCAATAGAATCATTAGACTTAGAATTTTCAAACGAATCACATAAAACATCCATAGAATCATTATCATTTGAAATTCTAGTTGGAACAAATCCTTCATTAAATGAGACATGAAGCGATTCCTCGATCGTTGAGGTTCGTTTGTTGAATATCCGGTAGGCTTTGCTACGCGTAGAATATCCAACAAAAATCCCCTCATCGGATCTCGGATCGAATTTGTCCAAACTACCATATGTGTTCTTAATAAAACATTTCGAACCAAAAACACGAAAATGTTTAACTTGAGGCAACCTACCAAACAACAATTCATAACAAGTTTGTTTAGTGCCGGGCCTCAAAAGTATTCTATTAAACACATAGCAAGCGGTGTGTACCGCTTCCGCCCAAAATTGATGGCCAAGTTGGCTATCATCAAGCATAGTGCGAGCACACTCCACTAGCGTCCTATTCTTTCTCTCAACTACACCATTTTGAGGAGGTGCACGAGGGAAAGAGAAGGTGTGAGTAATACCAACTTCATCACAAAATGTCTCAAAAGACTCATTCTCAAATTCACCTCCATGATCACTATGAATAGTGACAATGGTGGTTCCTAAGAGATTTTGTACTTTCTTAACAAAAATTGTGAAGTTTTCAAAAGCTTCATTTTTATTACACAATGAAAATACCCAAGTAAATCTTGAATAGTCATCTACGATGACAAGTCCATACCTTGCATTTCCTAAGGAAGCTACTCTAGTTGGCCCAAATAAATCTAGATGTAATAGCTCTAGTGGCCGTTTAGTAGAGATGCTTTTCTTAGGTTTAAATGAAGATTTAGGAAGCTTGCCGCGTTGACAACAATCACAAAAACTTTTCTTTTCAAAAACAAGCTTCGGAAAACCTTTAATAGAATTCAATTTTGAAAGCTTATATAGTGTTCCAAAGTTCACATGTCCAAAGCGTCGATGCCATAAGTGTTGTTCACTTGTGTTGGCAACGAGACATTGTTCATATGACTTAGGAAGATCCAAAATATAGATGTCTTTACGACGAGTTCCGGAAAATAATAATTTTTCATTATCCTTTCTTAAAATATGACACAATCCTTTCGCAAAGCTAACTTTGTAACCTTTGTCACAAAGTTGACTTATTGAAATAAGATTATGATTTAAACCACTAACAAGATAAACGTCACTAATTAATGGTTTAGAAGGGTTACCGACTTTACCAACACATATGATGGTTCCGCTCTCGTTGCCTCCAAATACAACGCGGTTTCCATTCGCAATGGGAACCACTCCGGAGAGCAAACGAGCGTCACCCGTCATGTGTTTGGAGCACCCGCTATCGAGTATCCAATTCCCTTTGGAGCTAAATTTAAATTTGATGCTCCTTTTCTTTTTCTTTTCCTTGAGTACCTAAAGATAGACACTTTCATATCATGGTACCCAAGGTCATTGGGTCCAAGGGATTAGACCTCTGGAAGCCAAGTCCAAGTGGACTTAGACTTCCCCACATAATTCTTACTATGCACAACATCCGAAAAATAAGCATTCATGTACATTTGTTTTTCGTCCATGCTTGTGTCCTTTGGGCTCCAAATAGTGAAAATTTTGGGAGCCATCATCCTATTGGGTGCATGCATGCTACGTTGATTTCTACGTGATGCATGTTGTGGATAGGCATACGGGACATGATGGAATGGTGCACGAATAGAATTATTCATATGATGAGGTGGGTGTACATATGCATGTGTGGAAACACGTGCGTGAGGGTGTCTCACTTGGTGTGCACGTGCCCGGGAATGTGTTGCATAAAAATCATCATAAGTGTGAGACGGTGGAGTAGGACGTGTGTTCCTACGTGGCATGTTATTAGTGTACATGTAGGCATGCCCCTTCTTTGGAGGTCCACCCAAAGTGGGTTTCTTTCCGAAAGAGAGTGTGGACGAGGTGGAAGCACCATTGGTAGATGAACTACCAATAGAGTGTTTGCTCCCACTCGTTGAGGCTTCGGAAGTTGGCCTAACAAAAGTAGTGACCGACTTGGATGAATTTCCCATCATATACCCCAAGCCAATGTGGTGTTTGGCCGGAAGTAAATGTTTTAGGATATTATCCAAATGGCCCTTACCCTTGTTGAATTTGTTGATTCGGCCCAATGTGTCCTCATATTTCTCTTTGAGAGAACGCAAAGAAGTATCCAAAGCGGATATTTGTGATGTGAGCACATAAACACGAGATTTAAGATTCTCGTTCTCAATACTCAAAGTCGAGTTTTGAGAAGTTAAATCCGCTATCTCATGTTCTTCCGCATCCTCAATGCTAACATGTTCAAGTTTAGATTTGAGATTCACAATCTCATTTCTTAACTCTTCAACAACGGTGTCGTTGTTGGTGATGATATTCTTAGGCGATGTTTGAATGCTAGCTAGGTCATCTTTTACCTTAGTATATCTATTTACTAACTTAGTGTATTTTGACCAAAGTTGAGAGTTAGCATTTCTAAGATCATCCATCGTTACCTCATCGCTTTCGTCATTACTATCATCGGAAGAGGAGGATCCTTGATCGTTCTCCTCTCTTGCCATGAAGCACATATGTGCTTGCTCCACTTTCTCATCATCCGACTCTCCGCTTGAGGAATCCTCGGAGTCGGTGAATGTTGCTCCGACAAGTCCTTTCTTGTACCCCTTCTTGTATTTCTTGGACTTATCGAATTTTGGCGCCTTCAACTTCTCCTTTTGTTTGTTGAGAGGACACTCCGCTTTCATGTGTCCTGGCTTATTGCACTTGAAACACAAAGGAGAGGAAGAGGCGTTAGAAGAACCAAATTTACCTTTGGTCTTGAAGTTACCTTTCCGGAAGAAACGGTTGAACTTCTTGGCCATGAGTGCCATGGACTCCAAGTCCAACTCGTTTTCCGAGTCTTCATCATCGGAAGATGTGGATGAAGCCGCCTTGAATGCAATCGCCTTTTTCTTAGGCGCATCTAGGTTCAAATATGACTTCATCTTTTCTTGTAGCTTCACCTTGCTATCTTTGCGTACCTCGTATGACATCAAAGTACCCATTAGTTGAACTACGGTATATTTGTTCATGTCATTACCTTCCTCGATGGCGAAGGTACGTTTTTCCCAAGAAGAGGGAAGTCCTTCAATAAGCTTTAAGCACTTCTCCTTTTGAGTGTAGATCTTGCCGAGGGCCTCTAACTCGTTTATTATGTCAACGAAGCGAGCGTAATATTCTTTCATCTTCTCGCCCTGTTGCATGTGAAACATTTCGTAATCTTTGGTTACGACAACGAGTTTAGAGTCTCTTACCCGACTCGTCCCTTCATGTAGTATGAGGAGAGAGTTCCAAATTTGATATGCACTCTTACATGTGCATATCTTATTGAAATCCTCGGGCTCCAATGCGCATTGCAAGGCGTTCATTGCCTTGGCATTGCTTACCTCCGCGGCGACCTCCGCGGTAGTCCATTTCTCAAAATCTTCTTCTTCGGGCTCGTTGTACTCCTTCATTGTAGTCCTCCATAAAGATGCACTTCGGAGGAAGGTTTCCATCCGACATTTCCAGTACCCGTAGTTGGTACCGTTGAAGAATGGAGGCCTTGTAGAGGAATGTCCTTCCATCACCGATGACGCTCCTTCACGGTTCCTGAAGGTGTCGTAGTTGGAAGGTGGAGGCACGGTCTTGTTGTCGTTGGCAGACATAGCTGAGTATCTGGCTCTGATACCAAATGTAATGCCCTACCAGCTACTGCACAAGTACTAGAGGGGGGGTGAATAGTACTTTAAAATAATAAGGCGTATTATTCCAAATTAAATTGCACACAACTACCAAGTCAATTTGCGGAAGCTTAAATTGAATGACAACAATGAAATTAACAATGCTAACAAATGAAGTTAATGGGTTCGGATCCACCCAAGTCTCCCCGACTTGTTCCCGGTGATCCTACGTCCCAACCACCCGGATCCCTTCCGGATACTTGAGTTAGAAACCCTAACTCAAGATTTCCACTATGAATATCTTGTGAAAAACCTTCACAAGATCAAATCATACATGCAATGGCAAAGTGAATCCCACAACCCGGGATCACAAACTTCTCTCACAACCGAGAGAGCCAATAAGCAATATAAAAGAGTTTAATATGAAATAAATACTCTTACCACAAAATCCTATACCTTGAGTTTTTCTTACCCAAAAGGTGGAATGAAGGATTTGAGGAAGATGAAGTTACCAAACCCTAGCACCAAGGAAATGAGCAGCAATGGGTGCCTAGGGAAGATTTGGAAACTTGAATCAAGCAATAGCTTGAAGAGCTCACCAAGAACAAGCTTCTCTCTAGATCTAGAAATGAGAGAGAATGGGTTTCTTGTGAGGAAGAGAGCTGCCATTAAGAGATTCATTGAGTTCTAAAGAGATAGCTATTCTCCCTCAAATCTAAAGCTCTCTTCCTCACAAGAAACCCATTCTCTCTCATTTCTAGATCTAGAGAGAAGCTTGTTCTTGGTGAGCTCTTCAAGCTATTGCTTGATTCAAGTTTCCAAATCTTCCCTAGGCACCCATTGCTGCTCATTTCCTTGGTGCTACGGTTTGGTAACTTCATCTTCCTCAAATCCTTCATTCCACCTTTTGGGTAAGAAAAACTCAAGGTATAGGATTTTGTGGTAAGAGTATTTATTTCATATTAAACTCTTTTATATTGCTTATTGGCTCTCTCGGTTGTGAGAGAAGTTTGTGATCCCGGGTTGTGGGATTCACTTTGCCATTGCATGTATGATTTGATCTTGTGAAGGTTTTTCACAAGATATTCATATTGGAAATCTTGAGTTAGGGTTTCTAACTCAAGTATCCGGAAGGGATCCGGGTGGTTGGGACGTAGGATCACCGGGAACAAGTCGGGGAGACTTGGGTGGATCCGAACCCATTAACTTCATTTGTTAGCATTGTTAATTTCATTGTTGTCATTCAATTTAAGCTTCCGCAAATTGACTTGGTAGTTGTGTGCAATTTAATTTGGAATAATACGCCTTATTATTTTAAAGTACTATTCACCCCCCCCTCTAGTACTTGTGCAGTAGCTGGTAGGGCATTACAATGACATGGCAAGTAGTAAAGCGTACAGGTAAAGAAAGTAAACGTGACAGTTAAGCATGCATGATCAACAAGTTTAAGGGGTTGGATCTAGCTTCGTTGTCAAGCTAGATCATTTAGGTGACGGATCTAGTTTCGTTGTCAAACTAGATCAAGTAGGCGTCTAGCCAGCTATCATTTCACTGACTAGTCTCTTTTACGCTAAAAACAAGTAAGTGGCCTAAAAACATGGCCCTACACAAGAGTCGGCAAGTTTCACTTGCCTGCAACTATCACGTCAAGAAAACACCGTCCAACGAGTCCAAAGTCACGATTCCTACGTGCACAAGTCCACCGGCCTACATCCGTTTTGTTAATCTTGATTAGTGATTGCTAAAACATTTAAAATACTTTAAAATACTGATTTTTAGTCTTGATTAGCATGCAATTGGGTTGGGGGTCCTAGGGGTGCAAAACGTCACCTCAACACGACGCGAAAGCTACACCGGCGTCGGGTAGCGACGCCGGGGGTTGGAATAAAAGATCGCGCTCCAAGTCCAGATTCCAATTAAATTCCTCGCTGGAAATTTCAGAGCAATCAACCCGGGCGACGATTCCAGATTCCAAAGCTCGCACGTGCGACGACGGGCTACGACGTGCGACGACGTCGTACGCGGCAAATCCTCGAAGAGCAAGCACCTAGGTTGGGCCCACAGTAGTCCTAGGGACCTTTGGGGGACCCACAATAACTCTGGAGAACTTGGGGGGCCCACGGAGGCAAGTGGTGCGACGGATGCGGGGTTGCGACGAGTGACCCTCGGTCGTACACAGCCGATGCGGGGAGATCCGTCGGTCGTGCGCTGAGAATGCGGGGCTGCGACGTTTGGGGCGTGCAGCGGCTGCGGGGCGATGCTTGGTGCGAGGGTTCTTCTCGGTCAGATCGGTAGGGAGCCTCGGTCAGGCGCTTGGATGCGGGGCGGGGCAGCGTTGCAACGTTGCAGCGCTTGCAACAACGGTCGGTGCAGAGCAGCGGGTCGGTCGTGCGGGGTGCGGAGCGGGGCGACAAGCGGGCGACGGTGCGGAGCGCTGTGCTGCGATGCGGAGCGGCTTGGTGCGGGCCAATCCCTCGGTCAGACCGAGGGAACGGAGCGGTGCGGAGCTGCTGCGTGCGGAGCGGCTTGGATGCGGGCCAATCCCTCGGTCAGACCGAGGGAACGGAGCGGTGCGGAGCTGCTGCGTGCGGAGCGGCTTGGATGCGGGGCGGGGCTTCGGTCGGAGCGGGGGAACGGGGCCGTTTCCTTCGGTCGCTGCGGTGGCTGAACGTCGCAACGTTGCGACGAATCGTCGCAACGTCCAATTTCGAGTTTGGAAGAGGCTAGGGCTAATTTCTTGCGAAAATAGGTCTTCCTAGGGGTTGCTTATATAGTATAGATGGGTTGACTTGGTCTAGGGCTAAATCTAATAGGATTAGAAGTTTAAAATAATTTAAAATTTGAAATCCAACTTCTCCAACTCATCCAAGGATTTGACCTGGTCCAAATGAGCTGGAAATTGGCTCAAAAATTCTTTAAAACGTTTAAAACTCAAATAAATTTTATTTGGCCGAAAATAATTTATAAATTAATTATTAAAAATAATATAAAACTTGTCAAAAATATAAAAGTGGTCAAATAAACTCCAAAAATTATAAAATAAATATCAGGGTGATTGTGGCGACAAATGTGAGCTAACTAAGAAGATGGATCTCAATTTCGACGTCGGACGACGAGACTAAAAATAGAAACGTCTCCCGTCAAGAGTGAGAATCGTCACGTCTCATCGAGTAAGTTTAAATTGTGGAAAAACGACTCGAGGTGTGTCGTTCCAAGGTAGTGCCACAATTTACTACTCTCAGAGACGTTCACAACGGCATATCACACAAAAGTGTTCTCAACCAAATAAAGTTTAAAATTAACACGTGCACGGCCAAAAGCACGTGCACGAAAAACGTACAACGAAAAGTGGTCGTTACATCCTCCCCACCTTAGAATAAAGTCCGTCCTCGGACTTTCTAATATAGCTAAGCGCTCTAGTAACTACCCCAATCAAGTCATATTTTAATTCAACCAGGTATAGTCATTACAAGTGCTTATATATGCACTAAGTAGTCAAACATTAATACTACCAACACGTATATATATATATATATATATATATATATATATATATATATATATATATATATATATATATATATTCACGTACGTTATACATTTATACCCATTATAGCCAGTCAATTTCATACATGTATTTCAATCATATATACAAGCATACATTCCTTATATCGCTACTACTTACCTAAACACAAAACAATATTTCAGATACTCATATAGGATAATCTCACACTTAGTAAATACAATCATTGCTCTACCTATAGGTAGCTACCTATGCACAAACATCAAGGGTATACTCCCTCTAATATTTCCTAGTATTCATTCAACACCAAACACATCAACACATGCAGTCACACCATACCATTATTAAATCAAATTCACTATATCTAATATTCATTCACTATAGTTTCACAATATATATATACATTCACCTCTACTATAGCTTCATAATATATATAGTCATTCAAATGCATTCAAATATTTCACTATACATTCACATTACGTACGGTCCTATAACTGTATTTACGACATGCCACATATACCATAGTCACCAATAACTATAACTAAGCGCATACTTACCCGTGCATGGTGCACACCCATACACGCTAACATTTCATTCACGTATACCAGTCATATCATTATATAACTACCACACCTACACACCTAGTTTTAGCTAGTACACATACGTTCACACAGGCAAGTCCTTAGTAAATAACTATACCACAAGACCAACACCTATAACTATATACTGGTATAGCGACCCACAATCATGTGCGTAACTCAACCAGGCACAAACACTCCTATCACTATACTTACATCAAACATTGCTATATTCAAACTACAAACATACATTCAATATACTTAGAGTATACCCACTCAAGCTTGAGTGAGACTCAGTACACATATCAGGATATTCTATATACGTAACACGGCATTCATACCTATACCAATATCACTCCAATATTTATATATATCTCTACCAACACAACCATATGCATACCATAAGTCAATCACACTTAATATTTAGTCAGGTAACACCCACATAGTTAAATCAATTTATATACCATACTAATAACGTTACAGCCATCAGTACCCACATATTTATAATATCCTCCCTAGTACAAACATTCACCGTATAGTCACACATAAGTAATGTACATATTCATACCATAGCCTACTACCTATAATTAGTATACTAACACATTCACACATACATAATTAAGATGTGCAATAGTCGTGTATACCTCACGGTATGCACGCATGGAACATCCCGCAAGAGCAAGCAATACCAATCAAAATTATACTCCTACTTCCATATGTATAACACATATATACTCAGGCAACAAAACATAACTACTTACATATAAGCACCATATATATCTACCTACGAGCACATACTCACTCGTACTAGTATATAGGTCACTCAATAAGCCTACTCTCTTAACCATACGTACTCTTATTATTATCACTACTAACATACACATAGCTTTACCAATCATTTTATTTCAACCATTATAAGTATCTCTAACTACATACACAACTTAGATATGTCAACGCTAACTCTTATATACATAGGCATCTCTAGTATAGTATAGCTATCCACACAAAAATCTATAACTACTAACACACAACAACTTCATACCATCACGAATAACTCCGAGTATATATATATCACTCAATAGGCAACATCAATATACTATGGGAATTCTCATTCAAGCCCACGTACACAACTTAGGTACGTGCACTACGACTACCTCACAAGGTCCAAGGGCCTACTAACAATTAAGGGTTGACACAGACATTGACGGACCCTAAGGCCTAAGCAATAAAGGGAGGTCGAGAGCGTGACGAGGGGAGGATCGATAAGCACGAGTTCAGATAGGACGAATACAAGGAGACAGCTTGGTTAGGTGAAACATTGACTCAATGGTGATGTTTAGGTTGAGGGAAAAGGGAGATGTGGTGATGCTTATGTAGGAGGGGAAAAAGAAAATAGGATAAATAGCATGAGTTAAAATACGCAAAATTGAAAACTGTTGTACTTCAAAAAAAATTGGAATTCCTCATCTGTATAAAATATTTGAAGATCGATAAAGCGAGTTGAAATAAGTTTGAGTCGAATATTCATAATAAGAGGAAATGTTTTATTGGTTTATATAAAATCAATGTAAAAGGAAGTAAAATCATTTACACGAATATCAAGGACGAGGTTTTAGAAATCTTATACGTTAGTAATTTAATATAATGTTATCAAAAGTTTTTGAAAGTCAAAGAATGAAATCAAGTAACGGAAGAATTTAAACTCATGTTAAATGCTTCAAAACTTTAGGCTATGGAAAATTTTAAAATGATCAATTTGAAACTGCTTTTAGAGAACCAGGGTTTGCCAAAAATGAAAAAAAAAACTGATTTACGCATGGTTCTTAATATACGAACTCAACAAGTCTGGCACGGATATAAAAATAATGGAAATTCAATTTGGTTTAGAAATTTTTCTAAAAGCGTGTATGGTGAGCG
Source organism: Scilla litardierei (assembly GCA_030789695.1). Taxonomy (NCBI): domain Eukaryota; kingdom Viridiplantae; phylum Streptophyta; class Magnoliopsida; order Asparagales; family Asparagaceae; genus Scilla; species Scilla litardierei. The sequence goes on along the minus strand of CM061133.1, from coordinate 56,672,874 downwards.
GAAAGAAAATAATAGTAACTTAGCATAAGAATTATCAAGGTCGAATAGCAAATCTTTAAAATCAAATCAGGGAGGGTCTAAAACAGGAAGAGGCTATGAAAATAGTAATTTTGCAAAAATCTGAAGTGGCGAAAACGACGAGCAAACCCAACTTGCTGAAAGCTGAAATTCCATGTGTCTTGAAAGTATATTAAGGTAAACACGATGTATCATTCGAATAACACAAATAAGAGGGAAAATTATAAATCGAATTGGGCAGGGCAAAAGTAAAACTAATATATGAAAGAACGACACATTTACATAAGTATGGAAAATATAGGCTGGGAAAATACCATAAGCTAGTATTCAAAAATTCCGACAAACGTTTTAAAAATTTAAATCAATGAAGGAGGATGAAATATAGGTATATTAAAATTTTGAACAAAATTAAACTTAGTGGAAGAGAAGATTGAAAAATACTTTCAGAAGGTTCAAGTTTTGCAATGGCGATGTTTGAAAATTGACGACGATCGTCACGGGGCGATCTTGTGAATCGAGGCAAGGAAATTGGTCGGATGATCAAAACATTCATACGCCTAGGATATGAATCAGGAAAGTCTACGGAAACTCCTACGGTCGACCAACTAAATATTAAAAACTAAGCGCTAAGACTTCTAAAGGTTAGACGGTAAAGAAATGCGTTCAGCTTGGTCCGAAATCGATGAACCCAAGCGACGACTAAAGGAAATTCTAGAAGTTTAATATGGTCAGGGGTAGACAATAACCACTAAAGTAACTCCTACGACGATTAAATCAATTGCTGACAGGGAGTCTAACTACAATCAGGGCCTCTAACTTAGCAAGCACAGACGTCTAACTAAGCCTTCTTATCACCTAGTGACATAGGAAAACGACTAGATTCAGGGCTTATGACTCGGATGTTGCAATTTATTTAATGGACATTCCGTTATTATCGTTGTTCCGTTAATTCGCAATTGCAAGAATGGACCTGCATGGTCCACCAACAAAACCTGTCACGCCCCGCTTCCCAAAAATATGGAGGCGAAGCGTGAGAAGGTCCGCTCAGACTTGAAGCTACAAAGCTGCAAGTCCGATAAGCGTCAATCAAATTTAAAACTGCAGGTCCTTGCAATGCGAGCGAAACAAGATAATAATAATGAAATGAGACAAAAGAATAATCTCAGAATATCCATAAATATAAATTCCAAAATCGCAGAAAAGCCACCAGGCTAAAAGAAAAAGAGACTAAAGGCCCAAACATGGCCAACAAAAGTACAAGGTACAAACGATGGTTGTAACGACCACTTTTTCATCGTACGTTGTTCGTGCACGTGCTTTTGGCCGTGCACGTGTTATCTTTAGACTTTATTTGTTTGTGAACACTTTTGTGTGATATGCCGTTGCGAACGTCTCTGAGAGTATTAAATAGTGGCACTAATTTGGAACGACGTTCTCGAGTCGTTTTCCCACAATTTAAACTTATTCGATGAGACGTGACGATTCTCACTCTTGACGGGAGACGTTTCTATTTTTAGTTTTGTCGTCCGACGTCGAATTTGAGATCCGTCTTCTTAGTTAGCTCACATTCGTCGCCACGATCACAACGATATTTATTTTATAATTTTTGGAGTTTATTTGACCACTTTTATAATTTTTACAAGCTTTATATTATTTTTAATAATTTATTTTTAAATTAATTTCGGCCAAATAAAATTTATTTGAGTTTAAAACGTTTTAAAGAATTTTTGAGCCAATTTCCAGCTCATTTGGACCAGGTCAAATCCTAGATTGGGTTGGAGAAGTTTAAATTCAAATTTCAAATCTTTTTGAACTTCTAATCCTATTAGATTTAGCCCTAGACCAAGTCAACCCACCTATACTATATAAGCAACCCCTAGCAAGTCCTATTTTCCAAAGAAATTAGCCCTAGCCCCTTCCAAACTCATTTTGGACGTTGCGGCGATTCGTCGCAACGTTGCGACGTTCAGCCCCCGCGCACAACCGAGAGAACGGGCCCGTTTTCCTCGCACCGACCGCTGCCAACGCCCGCTCTCCCGCTCCGCTCGCTTGCACGGCCGTCGCCCCGCTGCAGCTGTGTCCGACCGAGGAAATCTCTCGGTCAGACCGATGGCCGCCCCCGCTCACAGCCGCTCCCCGCATCGCTGCATCGCCCGCAGCTGTCGCCCGCATCTGACCGAGGCGCCCGCCCGCCATCGCCGAAGCCCGCGACGTTGCAACGCTTGTAACGTTGCAACGCTTGTCGCCCCGCTCCGCACCCCGCACGACCGAAGCTCCCCATCGACCAGACCGAAGAGAAACCCCGCACCAAGCATCGCCCGCAGCTGCTGCACACCCCAACGTCGCAGCCCCCGCATTCACAGCGCACGACCGAGGGTTTCTCCCGCATTGGAGGGGTACGACCGACGGCCACTTGTCGTAACCCCGCACCCGTCGCACCGCTTGCCTCCGTGGGCCCCCCAAGTTCTCCAGAGGTATTGTGGGTTCCCCAAAGGTCCCTAGGACTACTGTGGGCCCCACCTAGGTGCTTGCTCTTTGAGGATCCGTCGCGTACGACGTCGTCGCACGTCGTAGCCCGTCGTCGCACGTACGAGCTTTGGAATCTGGAATCGTCGCCCGAGTTGAATTCTCTGAAATTTCCAGCGAGGAATCTAATTGGAATCTGGACTTGGAGCGCGTTCTATTATTCCAACCCCCGGCGTCGCTACCCGACGCCGGTGTAGCTTTCGCGTCGTGTTGAGGTAACGTTTTGCACCCCTAGGACCCCCAACCCAATTGCATGCTAATCAAGACTAAAAATCAGTATTTTTAAAGTATTTTAAATGTTTTAGAAATCACTAATCAAGATTAATAAAACGGATGTAGGCCGGTGGACTTGTGCACGTAGGAATCGTGACCTTGGACTCGTTGGACGGTGTCTTCTTGACGTGATAGCTGCAGGCAAGTGAAACTTGCCAACTTTTGTGTAGGGCCATGTTTTTAGGCCACTTACTTACTTTTAGCGTAAAAGAGACTAGTCGGTGAAATGATAGCTGACTAGACGCCTACTTGATCTAGTTTGACAACGAAACTAGATCCGTCACCTAAATGATCTAGCTTGACAACGAAGCTAGATCCAACCATTAAAATTGTCATTCATGCATGCTAAACTGTCACGTTTACTTTCTTACTTGTACGCTTTACTACTTGCCATGCCATGTCATCCATGCATTGATTGTTGCATCGTAGCACACGCTACAATACTTGTCCTTGTACTACTTGTCCGGCTAGGTGCACCCCTACGCCATACTTGTTTACACACTTCCTGGCTCGTGGTCCAGAAGCGAGCATTCCAAGTTCGGGGGTAAGGCCCTGGCTCGACACACGTGGAGGGGTAGGGATAAACGGTTACTTGAGCTTAGGAGTTGGCCCGTACAGCCACTCTAGCCAAAAGACGGAATCTCTGTGCACGAGGTGCTTACTTTTCTTGTCTTGTACTTGTCTTGTGAATGCCATGCCATGCTCGTACTGTACTTTACTTTACTTTACCTGTTGCACTCATACTTTAAACTGCCATGTCATCGCATTCATACTAGAACTGCTAGGTTGCTCTTACTTGTACTTTCAGTTTCACTTGCACAAGTCTTCCAGACTTGCTGACATGTGCCCCTTGCTCTTTTGGGTGTCACATGTTAGACCTGAGCCAGAGACCGTTGCTGAGTACGTGAGGTTTTGCTGACGCTGAGTCTGAGTCCATGGCTGCCCAGGAGGATTTTGGTGGACCCGGTGACCATGCTTTGAGTTTTGTGGAGCTTTATGTTGTTTTAGGCCTTTTGTTAGTTGTTGGTGCGTAGCACCGTTGTTTTGTACTTTGTACTTTTGTTGGCCATGTTTGGGTCTTTAGTCTCCTTCCTTTTAGCCTGATGGCTTTTCTGCGATGTTGGAAACTTATTTTATGGATATTCTGAGATGTTTCTTTTGTCTCATTTAATTATTATTATCTTTGTTTCGTTAGCGTTGCAAGGACCTGCAGTTTTAAACTTGATCGACGCTTATCGGACTTGCAGCTTTGTAGCTTCAAGTCTGAGCGGACCTTCTCACGCTTCGCCTCCACGTTTTTGGGAAGCGGGGCGTGACAATGGTGCTACGCACCAATAACTAACAAAAGGCCTAAAACAAAATAAAGCTCAACAAAGGCTCAAAGAATGGTCACCGGTGTCCACCAAAATCCTCCTGGCAATCATGGACTCAGGCTCAGCGTCAGCAACACCTCGTCCTCAACCACGGTCTCTGGCTCAGGGTCTAACATGTGACACCCAAAAGAGTAAGGGGCACATGTCAGCAAGTCTAAAAAGACTTTTGCAAGTGAAACTGAAAGTACAAGTAAGAGCAACCTAAAAGTTCTAGCATGATGCAATGACATGGAAGTTAAAGTAATGAGTGCAACAGGTAAAGTAAAGCGAAGTAAAGTACGAGCATGGCATGACATTCACAAGACAAGTACAAGACAAGAAAAGTAAGCGCCTCGTGCACAGAGTTCACGCCTTACAGCTGAAGAGGTTGTACGGGCACACTTCTACGCTGATTGGTCGCTCAACCCTACCCCTCCACGTGTATCGAGCCAGGGCCTTACCCCCGAACGGGAATGCTCGCTTCTGGATCACAAGCCAGGAAGTGTCTTTAACAAGTATGGCATAGGGGTGCACCTAGCCCGGGACAAGCAAGTACGAGTATGTAGCGTGTGCTACGAATGCGACATTCAATGCATGGATGACATGACATGGCAAGTAGTAAAGCGTACAGGTAAAGAAAGTAAACGTGATAGTTAAGCATGCATGATCAACAAGTTTAAGGGGTTGGATCTAGCTTCGTTGTCAAGCTAGATCATTTAGGTGACGGATCTAGTTTCGTTGTCAAACTAGATCAAGTAGGCGTCTAGCCAGCTATCATTTCACTGACTAGTCTCTTTTACGCTAAAAACAAGTAAGTGGCCTAAAAACATGGCCCTACACAAGAGTGGGCAAGTTTCACTTGCCTGCAACTATCACGTCAAGAAAACACCGTCCAACGAGTCCAAAGTCACGATTCCTACGTGCACAAGTCCACCGGCCTACATCCGTTTTGTTAATCTTGATTAGTGATTGCTAAAACATTTAAAATACTTTAAAATACTGATTTTTAGTCTTGATTAGCATGCAATTGGGTTGGGGGTCCTAGGGGTGCAAAACGTTACCTCAACACGACGCGAAAGCTACACCGGCGTCGGGTAGCGACGCCGGGGGTTGGAATAAAAGATCGCGCTCCAAGTCCAGATTCCAATTAGATTCCTCGCTGGAAATTTCAGAGCAATCAACCCGGGCGACGATTCCAGATTCCAAAGCTCGCACGTACGACGACGGGCTACGACGTGCGACGACGTCGTACGCGGCAAATCCTCGAAGAGCAAGCACCTAGGTTGGGCCCACAGTAGTCCTAGGGACCTTTGGGGGACCCACAATAACTCTGGAGAACTTGGGGGCCCACGGAGGCAAGTGGTGCGACGGATGCAGGGTTGCGAGGAGTGACCCTTGGTCGTACACAGCCGATGCGGGGAGATCCGTCGGTCGTGCGCTGAGAATGCGGGGCTGCGACGTTTGGGGCGTGCAGCGGCTGCGGGGCGATGCTTGGTGCGAGGGTTCTTCTCGGTCAGATCGGTAGGGAGCCTCGGTCAGGCGCTTGGATGCGGGGCGGGGCAGCGTTGCAACGTTGCAGCGCTTGCAACAACGGTCGGTGCGGAGCAGCGGGTCGGTCGTGCGGGGTGCGGAGCGGGGCGACAAGCGGGCGACGGTGCGGAGCGCTGTGCTGCGATGCGGAGCGGCTTGGTGCGGGCCAATCCCTCGGTCAGACCGAGGGAACGGAGCGGTACGGAGCTGCTGCGTGCGGAGCGGCTTGGATGCGGGCCAATCCCTCGGTCAGACCGAGGGAACGGAGCGGTGCGGAGCTGCTGCGTGCGGAGCGGCTTGGATGCGGGGCGGGGCTTCGGTCGGAGCGGGGGAACGGGGCCGTTTCCTTCGGTCGCTGCGGTGGCTGAACGTCGCAACGTTGCGACGAAACGTCGCAACGTTGCGACGAATCGTCGCAACGTCCAATTTCGAGTTTGGAAGAGGCTAGGGCTAATTTCTTGCGAAAATAGGTCTTCCTAGGGGTTGCTTATATAGTATAGATGGGTTGACTTGGTCTAGGGCTAAATCTAATAGGATTAGAAGTTTAAAATAATTTAAAATTTGAAATCCAACTTCTCCAACTCATCCAAGGATTTGACCTGGTCCAAATGAGCTGGAAATTGGCTCAAAAATTCTTTAAAACTTTTAAAACTCAAATAAATTTTATTTGGCCGAAAATAATTTATAAATTAATTATTAAAAATAATATAAAACTTGTCAAAAATATAAAAGTGGTCAAATAAACTCCAAAAATTATAAAATAAATATCAGGGTGATCGTGGCGACAAATGTGAGCTAACTAAGAAGACGGATCTCAATTTCGACGTCGGACGACGAGACTAAAAATAGAAACGTCTCCCGTCAAGAGTGAGAATCGTCATGTCTCATCGAGTAAGTTTAAATTGTGGAAAAACGACTCGAGGTGTGTCGTTCCAAGGTAGTGCCACTATTTACTACTCTCAGAGACGTTCACAACGGCATATCACACAAAAGTGTTCTCAACCAAATAAAGTTTAAAATTAACACGTGCACGGCCAAAAGCACGTGCATGAAAAACGTACAACGAAAAGTGGTCGTTACACATGAGATAGTCTCAAACACAAAGTGACATCTACATGCATCCAACACACATGGATACCAAATGTAAGAATATACTTACTACATTAAGCTCCCACTACTTTGGTGCATCACTTAAGCACCATCAACTCCATTTGAATGAAAATCTTTGCAAATCAAGGAGTTGATAGGGTTGGTATCCCAAAGTGGATTGAACCTTGAAAACATAATTTTGGTATCCAAAAACCTTTTTGGATCCTATGGGTTAGGCAACAAATTTAACAAACTAAATTCAAATTATTGTAACCCATATCCTAATGTAATCATACACAATATTAATGAAACATGTAATCATATTACTAGATAAATATATAACCATATACATGCATGTACCAAATGTACCAAAAGTAAATATGTATATTAATCCAAAAGCATGACATGCATCACATGCAACAAAACATAAATATGAACCAAAGCATGTGTTGCATGAAAATATTAAATATTCTAAACATGAAAATTTTAAACACAGTGATTTACTAATAATCAAACAATAGAAATCAAATTCAATATGAATTTAAGTTTCTAACAAACATGAGCATCTAAGACCAATATGTAAACAATAGAATAAACCAATTCTTAACACAAATGCTTTGGAACCCATAAAATGAATATAAACTTATGGTACCAAGCAAAGAAGGGTCAACGGAAACTAACCCTTTGGAAACCAAGTCCAAGAGGACCGTGATTTCCCAACATAATCCTCATTCAAAATAATATCATGAATATAAGATTGCACATACATATCTTTAGCATGATTACTAGTGTTCTTAGGACCCCAAATAGTGTATGATTTGGGTATCCTCTTCCTAATGGTTGCATGCACAAAAGGTTGATCTCTACGTGGTGCATGTGGCCTAGGAACATGAGATCTAGCAAGAGCATGAGGAAATGTGTATGGAACATTGTGTTGTGCTAAAGCATGATGATGGGCATATGATCAATGGTGTGGTGTTGCATACATATGTGGATGAATATGAGGTGTGTATGCATGAAGATGATCATGAGAATAAGCATGCATATGTGGATGTGATGTGTGATCATAAGCATGTAAAGGTGCATGAACATGAGTACGTGCATGAGAGTGTCTCAAATGAGTGTTTGCACGTGCTCGTGTGTGTGGAGCATAAAAACCATCATTTGTAGGAATGTGAGTAGTGGAGGCATTCCTACGAGTATTGGTGTACATGAATGCATGTCCCTTCCTTTGGTGTCCACCCTTGGTGGGTTTCTTCGCAAAGGATGGAGGAATAGGATTGGTGGTTTCCTTAGTAGTAGAACTACACAAGTTGTTATAGACACCACTCGTGGATGCACCGGAGGATGGCCTCACAAAATCTATAGTTACTTCACTATAGGAGGTGTGTGCATTGGATGCACTTGCCTTAGAATAACCAAGGCCAACACGATGGTTTGCCGGTAGTTGATTCTTTAGCAAATCATCCAAATTGTCCTTTCCCTTATTGAATCTCTCAACAATGGAGGACATGAGCTCATATTTCTTCGAAATTGAAGAAATAGTGGCATTCAAGGTGGATGCAAGTGTGGTGAGCTCGTGCACTTGGGATTTGAGATCCTCATTCTCAATGTCCAAGCTAGTGTTTTGAGATTGAAGATTTTCAATCTCAAGATCATTACTATCCACAATGGAAACATGATCAAGTTGAGATTTGAGGGACTCCACCTCATTTCTCTACATGCCATTTTGAGTAAGCAAACTTGCTTTCTCAATAGCGAGTGTCTCAACAATGGTGTCATTGTTTGATGTGCTACAAGTATATGTGTTAGTGAGACTCGCAATCTTATCTTTAGCATCACAATATCTATGCATAAGCTTTTGATATTTATCAAATAATTGTTCATTTGCAATTCTAAGCTCATCCATTGTTACCTCTTCATCGTCGCTATCACTTCCACTCGAATCACTTGATGTGTCACTAGAGTCACCCATAGTGGCATCCTCTCGTCCCATCAAACCCATGAATGAATCCCTTTCATCGTTGGAGAAAGAACACTCTGAGGTGGACTCTTCTTGCTCCGCTAGCATGTGCCACATTCGATATGCCGTTGTTGCCTTGGACACACGCATAAGAATGTCATAAGTTAAAAAATCAAGCAAGATATTCATTACCTCTTCATGTTTCTTCACCAATTCTTTTTGCTCATTTGTCCACTTATGTACGGAAGTGGTAGGTGCGCGAAAGGGCTTCTCCACAAGATTCCAATAATCCTCATCGATGGATTGAATATAGGCCTTCATCTTCACACACCAAATTTGATAGTTGGGCCCAAGGAGATATGGTGGAAAAGGACTTCGTGTGATGTTGTTGTTGGTTGCCATAGCTATAACCTCGCTCTGATACCAATTGTAGTGACCCTGTGCTATGAGGAACAAACACTAGAGGGGGGTGAATAGTGTTTTATAGAATTATAAGGAATTTACGCCAAATAAAACCCTAAATAACCAACAAATGCGGAATGAAAGAAGTGATCAACAACACAAGGAATAATGCAAAGCAAACATGCAATCTACCATGGTTCGGTGACACCCAAGTCTCCCCGACTTGTTCCCGGTGCCCTAATCCAGCAACACCCCGGATCCCCTCTGGATACTCTAGTAAAACCACTAGAGCTTCCCTTTAGCCCACTTGCGGAAACCCCACAAGTGCAATCGACCTACAATCGATGTCCGTGTATCTCACAACCTGGGAACACGTAAAGACCTTAATCCCACAACCTGGGACTAAGCACACTCTCACAAACCAAGAGCAAAACTGAAATCTTGACTCCCACAACTTGGGATCAAGCCAACCCTCTCAACAACCGAGAGTATACAACAATTAAGAAGTATAGAGAATGAAATATAAAGCTTCTTACCACAAAATCCTATGCCTTGAGAAATACTTACCAATATAGGGCAAGAATGGATTTTGAGGAAGTAGTTAGCACCAAACCCTAGCTCCACCAAGATGGACAACAATAGATGGGTATGATGAAGTTGGTGACTTTGATTCAAGCTCTTAGCTTGAGAAGCTCACAATGAATGAGAATATCTCTTGAGTAAATAGGGCTCAAAGAGTAAGGGAGAGATTCTTGTGAGATGAGAGAGCTTAGAAATGAAGTTGAATGGCTCTTCTCTTGGATGTGAAAATGTCTCTAAACTCAGCCTTGATTTACTAGTTTGAAGAAACTCAAACTTATGTAGGAAGAGACAAAACGGTCACAAAAAATCGTGGCATTAAATGCCCAATGGATCTATTTCTGAAGCTGCTTAATCGGTCTAAGAAGGATCACTGTCCGATTAGTTTTGCAACTAGTCCGTCGGTGAACCTTCTTGGACCGACTAGGATTGACAGAGAAGATGGTGAAATCATGGGTAAGCACTAGTCGGTCTAAGAAGGATCACTGACCGATTAGATTTGAAACTAGTCGGTCTAAGAAGGATCATCACCCGACTAGATTGACAACTAGTCGGTCGGTGAACCTTCTTGGACCGACTAGATTGACTTTTAATCGATTAACCATCCTTCTTGAACCAACTAACTGGTCAACAGTACAAAGGCTGAATTAACAAGTATGGCTAGTCGGTTCAAGAAGGATTTCCAACCGACTAGATCGTCATCTAGTCGGTTGGTTCTTCTACTTGAACCAACTAAGATGCATAAGAAGCCATGAAAAGAAGAGATAAGCTACGGGAAACTTTCTAATGGCTTCTAAGGAAATCCCAGAGATAAGATATGATAGTTATGAAAATTTCTAGGCAAGTACTACTCAAGGCTTAACATTCTATGAGATGAAGCAAGAAGACAATATAAATAACATGACGAACCGTCTTCAAAGCTTCAACATGGAGAATCCGAATCCCTTGACTTCATGAATAACTCCTTGAGCTTCAACGAAGCTCCAGGCACAAGGATCACGCGTTCTGAGGAAGTCTTGGGACGTCGCTTGAGATGTACAAAGTAAGTTGGCGACGATCTCCATAATTCTTCATGGTCTTGAGTCTTTTAGTTGTATGTCTTGAATGTCTCTGTAATGACTGGGTTTCGTGTAATTGGATTATTTATATTATAATATATGCTTGGTGGATTTTCTCCTTGGACGTGTGGTTTCGTCACCATAGCTTTCATTTTCGATCGATTCGTCGTATTTTCTCGTTTCTTCCTTAGGATCGTCGATTTCGAAGTATGTCATTCGTGACGGGCTTCATAACGGTCGTATCTTACTATTAGATCAAGCCTAGGAGTCTTAGGAATCGATCCCGGGGCCCCGCGCTCCGTATCGGAACTTTTGGTGCTCATTAGCCGGTATAAGAAGGGGCACCGACCGACTAGATGTCGATCCAGTCGGTCGGCAATCCTTCTTGGACCGACTAGTTAGCTTTCTAAATTTCTCAGGAGTTACTGTTTACTCTTAGTCGGTCTAAGAACGTTCATCGATCGACTAGATGCTAAACTAGTCGGTCAGTAATTGTTCATGGACCGACTAACTCTAAATCCTATTTTCGTTCAGGAGTTACTGTTTGCACTTAGTCGGTCTGCGTTGGTTGACCGACCGACTAGTTGCCAAACTAGTCGGTCAGTGGTTGCTCTTTGACCGACTAACCAGTGTTGAAACCCTAATTTCTGGGCAGCCGCCAGCCTAGCCTATTTATACCCAACCCAAACGATTTCATCTTCTTCCACTCGACTCTAAACCCTAAAATCTTCCCCTTTGAGCCCCCATCTTCCTCCAAGCTTCAATCCTTCATTCCAACCCCTAAATCCATCATCCAAACCATCCATTCACTCCATCTACCTCTCATCTTCCCCAAAATCTCACCAAAACCCATCAAAATCCCCAAATCCCCCAAAACCCTAGTTTCCCCAAACTTCTCCATTTGCTTCCAGATCTGATCCTAGGGTTCCCCGGAGTGTTTCTTCCGCCTCCTCTCGGTAAGAAATCGATCTACCGTCGTTTTCATAACCTATTTATATTTTTATGAAACCCTAATAAAATTTCATGTTGTTTGGTGTTGTTTCCCCCATAACTGCGATTTCCCCATAGATTGGCATCCGCGGAAACGAACCTTCGTAACCGTCATCCCCGGTGATAGGCAAGTGAAACTTGCATCTCTTGATTTGGGCCATGTCTTAGGCCATTTCCCTTGTTTTAGCGTAAAAGAGACCAAACGGTGAAAGGATAGCCGTTTAGACGCCCTTGACCTAGCTTGACAACGAAGCTTGGTCCGTCACCCTCATCATGCTCATATGTCACATTTACTTTAAATTAACGGTACGCGAATATGTTCATGTCATTGCATTTGCCTGTCACGTTTAAATTCCATTAACGGTACGCAATTATCTGTTCATGGCATTGCATAGTGATTATTTATCGTGATTGCGTAGCACACGTTACAATACCATGTTTCCTGGCTCGTGTTCCAGAAGCGAGCCCTGTAGTTGCTAACCCCAACGCTCGGATACCGGCTAGGTGTACCCCTATGCCAAACACACACTTATTTTCCTGGCTCGTGACCAGAAGCGAGCATAATGAGTTGCTAACCACAACGCTCGACACATGTGGGTGGGGTAAGAGATAAGCGGACTGAGCCCGAGTTGGCCTGATCCGCCACTCCGGCCAGCAGGTGAAATATCTAGTGTTTAAGTGATTGATAGTGATAGGGATAAACGAGTTAGCCAGCAAGTGGACTCTCTATGCACTAAGTGTTAAGTGATAAGTGATAAGTGTTAAATGATAAGTGACTAGTGAATTGGTAGCTTTTGCTACATCGTGAGTGCTTGCCTCTCTTTTAAACTGTTGCATCATATTCAACTGCCATGCCATTGTTTAACATTTAAATGCTAGGTTGTTAGTCACTTTCAGTTTCCTTGCCCAAGTCTTTTTAGACTTGCTGACATGTGCCCCTTTCTCTTTGGGTGTCGCATGTTAGTTGCCGAGCCAGAGCTTGTTGCAGAGGATGTTGTGTTTGCTGAGGAGGAGTCTTGTGGACACCGGTGACTTGTTGGGTTTCTCTTTTGTTTTAGGATTCCTGTTAGTTGTTGGTGCATGGCACCCTTGTATGTATGTTATACTTTGTTGGCCATGTTTGGGCCTTAGACCTCTTTTCCTCCTTTAGCCTGGTGGCTTTTCTGCGATATTGTAATTTGTTTATGGACATTTGGAGATTCAATAAAATATCGTCTCATTTCCTTATTATCATTGTTGTTTCGTTTCGCTTTGCAAGGACTTGCCATAATAAGTGTTTTTATACGCTTATCAGACTCGAAGCTTCACGGCTTCAAGTTTGTGCGGACCTTCTCACGTCTCGTCTCCACATTTTTGGGAAGCGGGGCGTGACAGGTTTTAGTGGTGGCCCATGCAGGTCTATTTGCAAATGCGAACTATCGGAACAACAATAATAATTATAGAATGTCCATTAAATAAATTAGAGCATCCAAGTTATAAGCCCGGAGTCTAAGTTTTTAGCATTCTTATGCCTTAGGTGGCTAGTAGGCGTGTTAGAGCACCTGTCCCAGCTTGATAGGAAATCCATTAGGTCAGGACTATAGTGTGACTTAGTTAGAAGTTTGTGCTTGCTAGTTAGAGGCCTCTGATTGTTTGTTAGACTCCATGCTAGTGATTGATATGATAGTCTTAAGAGTTACCTTAGTGATTCATGTCTAGCTTTGACTAGGATAGAATTCTAGAATTCTTTGGTCTCTCGCTTGGGTTCATCGATTTCGGACCCAGCTAAACTCATTTCATCGCTGTCTAGCCCTAGAGAGTCTTAGCGCTTAGTTCCAAAACCTTTGGTTGGTTGACCGTAGGATTTCCGTAGATTTTCCTAAGTCATAACCTAGGCGTATTTATGTTTCGATCATCCGACCAAATCCCTTGGCCTTTAGTTAACCTGATGATTAGAACCCCTGATTCAATCCTTCCTGGTCACTACACCTTGGTGTTACTGACCGTAGATCTTCATCATGGTTTTCTTGCATTGTGATTTAGGTGCATGCCTCACTCAACCACATTCATAGCACTCGATTCACATGATCCCCTCCTTACTATTATCGTTGATCTTTCGAAACCTTTTCCGTTGCAAATCTTAATTCTTCCAAGGTCATTTTCGAATTTCCCTTATTAAAAAGGTTTCCACTTGATTTTAAATTTTGTTTAAACCTTCTTTCAATATATTACCATTACTCCCATTTGAGCTAAAAGTTATTCTTAGATTTTGAAAAAAAAAAAACTATTTGGCCGTAATTTTAAATCACTAACTTGAAACCATTTTCTAACCTATATCTTCGCTTCTCGATCTCAAAACTTTACTACTATTTCGATGATTCGATATACTACCTTTTCTACTATTGCGAAATTCATTTTAGCTATTTACTATACGTGCTTTAAAATACTTCTTTCAAGATAAATAGAACTCCAATTAATTTATAAATATATACTGATTACAAGTTTGTCGTACCCGTACTTCAAGTCTTTTACCAACCCATTCTTGTGGCAAATCCTTGTTTCCCCTAAAAGTATTTTCGATGTTCCTCTTTCGCTAAGTTTGAATTTGTTCGCGAACTTTTAATATATATATTAGGTTTCGTACTCTTTCGCGACTTAAATTTATTTGTTCTTTTAAACATTGAAACTTTTGTCGAGATTCTTGATTATTAGTTTATAATATTCTTCAGCCTATATTTTCATATCAATATAAATGACTTGCCTCTTTTCACATACCAATTTTCTTCTGAACCGTACTTTTGTTTTTCCTAACCTGAATTATAAATTTCTTTCTTACTTATGCCATTAAAACTTATTCGAATACCGCATCATGTTTGCTTCTTACATACCTTTCAAGTCACATGGGACTTCAGCTTTCAGCGAGTCGATTTTTATGCTCAACTATTTCCCTAGTTCAAATTTTCGTAAAATTACTTTTCGAAACCCTTTCCTTACTTAGACATCCAAAATTCGGTTTCAAATTTTATTACCAATTTAATAATCCTATATATGTATATATTTTTCCCCCCACTTACTTCCATACCACTAAGATGTTATTATCTTTCCATTCGCCATACATATTTCTAAAAATGACTTCTAAAGTAGAACTTCAATTAATTTTTATATATCAGTACTACGACCGTTATGCTCCTCGTTTCCCTTATTACAGATTTTTGTAAAGATCATTATTTCATAACCTTTTCTGATCTAGACCCTCCATAAATTTGATTTTTAAGTTTCACTGCAAATTTTGATAATACTACTAATAAGCTATTGTTATCTTTCCGTTCACCCTACATGCCTTTAGAAGAATTTCTAACCTAAATGGAATTTCAATTATTTTTATATCCGCATTAGGCTTATTAGCCGTATGTTAAGAGCTTTGTGTAAAACGATTTCTTTTTGGCAAATCCTGGTTGCACTAAAATGGTAGTTTCAATATTGATTATTTGAGCTTTTCCTGGCTTAAAGACTTTGAAAGTGTTTGGCATGAGTTTAAAATTCTTTCGTTAATTTAATTTCGTTTCAAAACTTTTGCCAACATTATTAAATCATCGTCGTATAATATTTTCTAAACTACGACCTCAAAATTAGTGTGAATGATTCACTTTCTTTTAATGACCTTACGTGAGCCAATGAACCGTTTTCTCCTATTATGTATATTCGACTCAAACTTATTTCAAACAATTTGTTTTGTCGACCTATAAATATTTTTATACGGAAAAGGACTCCAACTTTGAAGTGTGACAGTTTTCAAACTTTTCGTGTTTTAGAATATGTTATTTACACTATTTTCCATGTGTCCTAATGGAGCATCATTACATCACTACACAACCGTTTTCATGCTTTCGATCTTTCTATTCGATACGCTCTTGATCTCAATTTCGTTCCTTTTGTCTAGCCAATAGAGCTTGTCATCGCCGTGTCGACCTTAATATAGTTTGGTGGGCCCCATTAGTGTAATTTGATGTGTCGTCGTAGTGTATTTAATTCCATGGTGCATATGAAGTTGTATGTGTGTTGGTAAGTAGTTATGTATTAGCTGCATGAGTGTAAGTGTGATATACGTATGATAGTAGGATTATAATGTTTGATCGGTATTACTTGTTTTTATGAGATGTCGTATGCGTGTATACCTTGAGGTATACCCGACTACTGCATATCTTAACTTATGTATGAAGTGAATGTGTATTGATGTACCAATTATAGGTGGATGGATATGGTGAGAATATATACGATGCTTGGGTGTGACTATAGGTAAATACTTTTATTAGGGAGAGTATTGTAATTATAGGTGTGCTGATGTTTGTAATAATATCATGGTATATGAAGTGATTGAAATATGTGATATTACCTGGTTAGATATTAAGGGTGTTTGACATTTAGATATGTATGTGGTTATGTTGGTAGACGTGTATGCATTAGCTAGTTTTGGCATATGTATGGATGCTATGTTATGTATATGGAATTATTCCGCTATGATTTTGAGTCTCACTCAAGCTTGAGTGGGTACACTCTATGTACATTGGTGTATTGTATGTGATTAGTGTATAATGATGGATGGTATATGTATAATGTTTGGATTGTTTGTGCCTGGTTGTGTTACGCACGCGACTGTGGGTGGCCATACCAATATATAGTTATGTGAGTTGGTCTTGTGGTGTAGTTATTCACTAAGGACTTGGTTGCGTAAGTAAATGTGCGCTAGCTAAACTAGGTGCGTGGATGTGCTAAGCATATAGTGGGGTGATGAGTGTATATATGAATGAAATAATAGCGTGTGTGGGTGTGCACCATGCACGGGTAAGTATGTGATAATTATAGGAATTGGTGACTATGGTATGTGTGGTGTGTCGTGATTATAGCTATAGGACTATATATGAAGTGATAATACGGTGAAATGTGTGCATGCATTTGAATGATTATGAAATGTGAAATTATAATGATGGTGAATGTATATTAGGTATAGTGAACTTGTTTTTTTTAAAAAAAAATCGTATGGTGTGATTTCGCATGTTGATTGTTTGGCGCATACTAGGAGATATAGGGACTAGTGTATTCTTATTGTCTTGTCCATAGGTAGTTACCTATACGTGTAGATTCCAATGGTATTTTCTAGTGTGAAATTATTTTCAAATAAGTAAGAGACTTGGTTATTTTCATATAGTGTGTAATAAGTGTTTTATAGTTATATAGAATATACTTGCCTATATGAATGATTTGAATACGTGAATGGAGTTGTTTGATTATAATAAGTATAAGTGTACTATGTGCGTGAATATATATTTACTTCCGTGTTGTTAATGATTGACTACCTAGAGTATATATATATAAGCACTTGAAATGAATGTACTTGGTTGAAATTGTGATGTGATATTGATTGAGGGTAATTACTAGGGTGGCTAGATATAGCTATAGTTAGAAAGTCCGAGGACGGACTTTATTCTAAGGTGGGTAGGATGTAACGACTGGGTTTCGTGTAATTGGATTATTTATATTATAATATATGCTTGGTGGATTTTCTCCTTGGACGTGTGGTTTCGTCGCCATAGCTTTCATTTTCGATCGATTCGTCGTATTTTCTCGTTTCTTCCTTAGGATCGTCGATTTCGAAGTATGTCATTCGTGACGGGCTTCATAACGGTCGTATCTTACTATTAGATCAAGCCTAGGAGTCTTAGGAATCGATCCCGGGGCCCCGCGCTCCGTATCGGAACTTTAGGTGCTCATTAGCCGGTATAAGAAGGGGCACCGACCGACTAGATGTCGATCCAGTCGGTCGGAAATCCTTCTTGGACCGACTAGTTAGCTTTCTAAATTTCTCAGGAGTTACTGTTTACTCTTAGTCGGTCTAAGAACGTTCATCGACCGACTAGATGCTAAACTAGTCGGTCAGTAATTGTTCATGGACCGACTAACTCTAAATCCTATTTTCGTTCAGGAGTTACTGTTTGCACTTAGTCGGTCTGCGTTGGTCGACCGACCGACTAGTTGCCAAACTAGTCGGTCAGTGGTTGCTCTTTGACCGACTAACCAGTGTTGAAACCCTAATTTCTGGGCAGCCGCCAGCCTAGCCTATTTATACCCAACCCAAACGATTTCATCTTCTTCCACTCGACTCTAAACCCTAAAATCTTCCCCTTTGAGCCCCCATCTTCCTCCAAGCTTCAATCCTTCATTCCAACCCCTAAATCCATCATCCAAACCATCCATTCACTCCATCTACCTCTCATCTTCCCCAAAATCTCACCAAAACCCATCAAAATCCCTAAATCCCCCAAAACCCTAGTTTCCCCAAACTTCTCCATTTGCTTCCAGATCTGATCCTAGGGTTCCCCGGAGTGTTTCTTCCGCCTCCTCTCGGTAAGAAATCGATCTACCGTCGTTTTCATAACCTATTTATATTTTTATGAAACCCTAATAAAATTTCATGTTGTTTGGTGTTGTTTCCCCCATAACTGCGATTTCCCCGTAGATTGGCATCCGCGGAAACGAACCTTCGTAACCGTCATCCCTGGTGATAGGCAAGTGAAACTTGCATCTCTTGATTTGGGCCATGTCTTAGGCCATTTCCCTTGTTTTAGCGTAAAAGAGACCAAACGGTGAAAGGATAGCCGTTTAGACGCCCTTGACCTAGCTTAACAACGAAGCTTGGTCCGTCACCCTCATCATGCTCATATGTCACATTTACTTTAAATTAACGGTACGTGAATATGTGCATGTCATTGCATTTGCCTGTCACGTTTAAATTCCATTAACGGTACGCAATTATATGTTCATGGCATTGCATAGTGATTATTTATCGTGATTGCGTAGCACACGCTACAATACCATGTTTCCTGGCTCGTGTTCCAGAAGCGAGCCATGTAGTTGCTAACCCCAACGCTCGGATACCGGCTAGGTGTACCCCTATGCTAAACACACACTTATTTTCCTGGCTCGTGTCCAGAAGCGAGCATAATGAGTTGCTAACCACAACGCTCGACACATGTGGGTGGGGTAAGAGATAAGCGGACTGAGCCCGAGTTGGCCTGATCCGCCACTCCGGCCAGCATGTGAAATCTCTAGTGTTTAAGTGATTGATAGTGATAGGGATAAACGAGTTGGCCAGCAAGTGGACTCTCTATGCACTAAGTGTTAAGTGATAAGTGATAAGTGTTAAATGATAAGTGACTAGTGAATTGGTAGCTTTTGCTACATCGTGAGTGCTTGCCTCTCTTTTAAACTGTTGCATCATATTCAACTGCCATGCCATTGTTTAACATTTAAATGCTAGGTTGTTAGTCACTTTCAGTTTCCTTGCCCAAGTCTTTTTAGACTTGCTGACATGTGCCCCTTTCTCTTTGGGTGTCGCATGTTAGTTGCCGAGCCAGAGCTTGTTGCAGAGGACGTTGTGTTTGCTGAGGAGGAGTCTTGTGGACACTGGTGACTTGTTGGGTTTCCCTTTTGTTTTAGGATTCCTGTTAGTTGTTGGTGCGTGGCACCCTTGTATGTATGTTATACTTTGTTGGCCATGTTTGGGCCTTAGACCTCTTTTCCTCCTTTAGCCTGGTGGCTTTTCTGCGATATTGTAATTTGTTTATGGACATTTGGAGATTCAATAAAATATCGTCTCATTTCCTTATTATCATTGTTGTTTCGTTTCGCTTTGCAAGGACTTGCCATAATAAGTGTTTTTATACGCTTATCAGACTTGAAGCTTCACGGCTTCAAGTTTGTGCGGACCTTCTCACGTCTCGCCTCCACATTTTTGGGAAGCGGGGCGTGACAGTCTCCAAGCACAAAGTCTTTGATCCTCAAGGTGTTCATTGAAGCTTTTGAATCATCCATTCCTATCTTCTCTTTGAATGATCTACCATTCATTTGTTGATGTCATTGGCTTGAGGTTTGAGGTAGCCTGCTTCACCTTTGTTGATCTACCAAGTCCTCCACTTGAATCAACACGTGTAGTCACTTTTGATCTTCTTGAATCTAATTGGTGACTTTTTAGCTAACTGCAAACACATGAGTTAATCACAATGATTTGTGTTTGATCATCATCAAAATCAAGGTGGAGAGTCAAATACTCAACAGCCACCTCACATCTAAGAGTCCTTATAGGCTATGTTTTGGGGTTTGGCACCTTGAACTCATTTTTAATTAGGTGAGAAAAATCAATCCTAGGTGATATTCATGTTAAATGGAAAATGTGGATTGGTTTTGGTTGATGTTCTTGATTGAATCTCCCTTTGTACTTCAATGTTTAATTATCACACTTACACAATGGTGTTGAAATCTAAATTGTAATTTCCATTGAACTTGAATTGCCTACTCTATGAAGAATGACATGCAAGTGCTAGTTATAATTTATAATACTTTATTTTTGCATGTGATATTTGATTGACTTCATTAATACGCTTTTGATGATAACAAAGGGGAAAAAGTTGAAAAAAGAGTTGGTATTATTTATTGAAGGGGGAGCACTAGAAATACATGTTCAAGGGGGAGCTTGAAAATAGGGGGAGCATGCTATCACACTATTGCTATTGTTGTGCATGTTAGTAATGCTTGAACGTCTCATTGTATACATCATATGCATTACATCCTTCATCACACTTCACACACACATTTCTCATTGCTCAAATCTTTTATTGGTTTGTCATCATCGAAAGGGGTAGATTATTGGAAGCAACGATCTAGGATCTCTAGTTTGATGATAACAAACGTGTACGAACTATTTAACGTGTGTGCTAAGTGTATTTCAGAAATGGCAAAGCGGTAAATCTTTGAAGAGATGACTAAGTCAACTTGATGGAGATTAATGGCTACACAAATCCAATTTGAACTTGGTCAACTTTGGTGAGATGATCATGAGAGATTCTCTTAGATTGGTTCATATCAATTAGGATTCAATTTGAATTTCCTAATCCATTTTGGTTGCAAACAAAATCCTCACCAAATCCCTATTCCCATTCATATTCCTATTTGAATTCCATGTTAGGATGAGATCAAAACATATTCAATCTCAACCCCCATATTCTTAGGGATGCTAATTGATTCTACCAT